>CAUYRT010036147.1:0-38062 GCA_963574885.1 Lepilemur ruficaudatus
CAAACTCCTGGGCTCAAGCAATCCTTCTGCCTCAGCCTCCCGGGTAGCTGGGACTACAGGCATGCGCCACCATGCCCGGCTAATTTTTTCTATATATTTTTAGTTGGCCAATTAATTTCTTTCTATTTACAGTAGAGACGGGGTCTCGCTCTTGCTCAGTCTGGTTTCGAACTCCTGACCTTGAGCGATCCACTCGCCTCGGCCTCCCAGAGTGCTAGGATTACAGGTGTGAGCCACCGCGCCTGGCCTGTTTCCCTTTTATTTATACTGTCTGTGATTGTTCTGTTCTGTGAGAGAATGACTGCCAGCATAAATCCAAAAGGCTTCCTCTCTCTGGTTTGGGAGTTTAAGGTGACTTTTGTTGCTACAATTAATTACATATTATACTGAGAGTTTTTATGTTGAGAAGTATATTTGTAAAAACATACAAAACATTGGAAAACATTGTCAATATCTTAAGCCTATTAGCATAATTACATGACCAAATAATTTAATTTTTTATATGAATCACTTTAACACAGAACTCTATACATATATACATAAATATTTTATAAAATATATCTAATTTATTACCTTTCGCATTTTACTGGCTGCCAAAAGAAGTTACTAATTAATCTTTCTGAATTTAAGTTGTGTATCTGTCTTTTACCCTGGTTTTAGCTTCATGATTTAAAAATACACATAAAATCTTGCTACTAACAGAAAAACAATGGAGCCAAGAATCATGTTATACTTTGAAGTGGCATTTTAAGATGAAGATCCAAATAATTGTTAAAACAGTTATCATTATTTTGGCATGAGTATTCCAGTCTTTAATAGCAGTTGTCTATTATCTCTTGTGTGTGCATGTGTGTATGATTTTGGAGTAGCTCTCAAAAATGGAAGAAGTAAGATGATTCAAGTTTCTGATTACCCAGGTGGTCTCATAATTCCTCAATATATCAGTATAGCTGCTAATAAAATAGCAAACATTTATTAAATTCTTACTATGTGCTAGGCACAATGTTTAGTACTTCATATGCAGAATTTTATTCATTTCCTACAATACTGGGATGGTGGGTACTGTTATATCTATCTTACAAATGAAAAGTTTATGGATGCTAAATAATTTATCCAATATCCCACAGTTAGTAAATAAGAGAACTGGGGTTTTAATCCAGCCAGATTCCAAAAGCCCAAATATACACTTGTATATACAGATTATTGGTAAAACTGTAATAAAATACATTTTAAAACTGAAGCTTTTTGGTCCAAGATAGTTGCATTTCTTTGATTTCTAGAATGGTTGCCCATTAATAAATATATACTTTTTGGCCATTTTATAATTCTTCAGTGAATTCCCTGTTTGTGTTCTTTTTCTTTTGGGGGTGATAATTATCTTCTGATTGACTTATAATAGCATTCTATGTAGAAATGATATTAATCTGGTTGATCTTGTATGATATAGACATTGTCCTCAATTTTTCACTTGTCTTTTCATTTTGTTTCTGGGTTTTTTAAAAAGAAGTTTTATAAATTTTAAGTAGGAATATCTATTAATGAATTTCCTTGTGGTTTCTGCTCTTGGTGACAAGCCTGGGTATCTAAAGGCCTCTCTTGCTTCTCTGTGCTGGTCTGAGGTTCTGCCCAAGCTTCATTCATATCCCGCCCAGTGATGCACTGGGTTATATATGCCACAAAGCTGTGTTCTCATCTGTTTCCCTATATCCCAGAATTTTGCATGTAGTGGCTCCTGGGTTTTACTTGCTCTTTATTACTGCTTCTTCACCCTGAGGGAGAATGATCCATATGATAAACACTGTACTACATTAAAATCTCTGGTTCCACCTAATGGTGCTTGGGCCACCCTTCTGGGCTCTGTATTAGAATGATCAACTTTCCCAGAAGGTTCCTTAGCCCTCTGTAAATAGCCTTGCCCACTTCCTCACCAGCCCTCCAGACATGGCCAAACATGTACCCATCCCATGTGAGCACAGGCGAGGCGCAGGTTGGGTATACTGTTCCACCTTAAATCAGTACGTGCAGAGGCAAGTCAGCATGGAGTATACATCCTAATTCCACAAGTTCCTGACTGTTTTGGTCCCTCAGACTCTCAAGGGACTGGCTTGTGAAAAGGGGAGGTGGATCCACAGGTCACATATACCTGGAGCCACAGGGGTTCACTCTGGTTTTATCAGTAGAAGCTGAGTAACATCAGATTGCATATGAATAGCTTTTCTATAATTTCATAAATTAAAAAATATTCTATAGCTTCAAACTAGCTAATCCAAGCAACTTCTGTAGTTTTTTTTTTTTAGTCTGCCTCTAACTAGTTGGTAATCTGTTTTGCAATCTGCACAATTCCCTGTTACTTAAAAATATAGGTAAAGATGAGCAAGAGAATCAAAATGAAATATATGTGAGGAGTGCATAAACCCCTTGAAAAGCATTATAAAATACAGTTGGCAGTGGGCATCTGCCATACTGTCAGTGTCCTTTTTGTGTGCCAACAGGTGTCCTCCATGGCCCCCTGGTCAGAGATTGAGGGTGTGCCCACAGGAGTCAGGGAGGGGGCTGGTAGGGGTAGGCTGAGGGGAAACAGATACAAACTGGTAGTTTTCAGCTTTAATTGCACATTGGGATCTTTTGTTTTCTTCCTTCTGCTTATTTGTACCTTCAGAATATTCTTTGATATGTGTTGTTCCTGCAATAAGAGGATGGTTCCCATCTGTGTATGTATGAGTCAGATTGAGTATGAATGATGTAAATAATAATTAGTAATGTACTCTGGTTGCTTAGCATTCGTTATATTAACAGCATGAGTTTTAGAGAACAGTGTATTTGGACACTGTGCTCTAGAAATTCTGAAAAGTTCAGAGTATAATGTATTATCATCATGAAAATAACATTATTATAATTTATAGCAGTAATATGAGCATAAAATTTTGTTGAAATTATAGTTTTCTCCTTATGTCCTTAACATCTTCTGATTCAAAAAGCAAATGTGTCAGTTAAATATGAAAATGATCTTAGAGAGGGTTTTGACAGAGCAGTAGAAGGCTGTGTCAGTTGTATTCAATGCTGCCCCCTCGATAGCCTTTTAATTTATGCAGTGTTGAATTAGCTGGTGTTATTTTTCTGTTTTAGCAGCTAACTATGGAAGCTATGTGGACATCACATGTGTTAAAGATTATGTTGATTTGGACTTTGAAAGGCATAACTTACGGTACAGCACAACTGCCAAGGCCTAACTAGAGTAAGATGCCAGTTAGAATAACCGCATCCCCCAGTACTTAATGCACTGGGTTCTGGCTGATATGGGGGAAACACTGAAAACCCCCTAATTCTCAGGTTTGCGATCATTTCATTTTAGTTATATTCAATCCAGACCTGAACCCTTCACTTCCAGGCTCATTTTGAATAAAATAATAAATATATCCTCATCTGGATGCCAAAGCCACATTTGAGGTCCTCTTGGGACTAGTGGAGAAGGTATTGTGGACTGTACTTTTAGCCTCATTTACTAGCTTTGTTACATTCTCCCCTTTTTTGTCTTTTTATTTTGTTCCAACTTTCAATGTATTATCTCTTGTTGTATTGAGAGGTCCTTGTAAGCCCTTTAAATCATTTCTGTAATGGAATGAGGATAAATAAGTCAATACTGTCACCCCTTGAGATTTTCCTATCACCTTTGTTGGTTGTCATCATTCCTTCTTTAGAATTCTGGAGAACTCTATACTTCTCTTAATGTACCTATCACTAATTCATTATATTTCAGAAGTCATATTTTCCTTTTTTGGTAGGATAGATTTGCAAGTTCGTTGGACACATCTGTTCTTGGATTCTTTTCACTGCTTAGTAGATATTCATTCTATCAACAGATTAATCTCTTAAAAGAATTCAACAAGTCATAGAAAAATGGAGAAACCAATGACTTAGAATATTGGCTGTAGTCTAACCTTCTTAATTTAGTTTTGCAGATTATGCTGAGAAGAGGATGATGTGACTATTATGTATTTATTTAAATTTGGCTTTAAAGAGATAACTGATTCTTAAAAATCAGTACTTCAGATTTTTTTCATGAGTATTTGGGTGACATTGATTTAAACACAGGATTCAGGTTTTAAAGAAAAAGAATTAAAAATTCTAATATAACATTAGCTACAAAAATGAATATTTATTTAGAATAAGAAAAAAATTACACATTTGTAAAATGCCAACAATTGTCATAAATACCACCCAATTTATAAAAATAACGTTAACTGCTTGATACACCTTTTTAATACTTCTGCAGTTTTTGGCTGCACATTCCTTATTCACCTCTTTAATTCTCAACTGTTTGGTAATTTCATTTTATATGGAGTGAATTAAAAGATAATTCAGGGAGAAAGGCAAGATGACAGACAAGAAACACCTCAAGCCAGAGCATCTCTGCAAGAAGGAAAGATTTAGATGAAAGTGAAAAAAAAAAAAAAAAAAGAGGCATACATAGATCGATGAGGGTTGGAAGGAAGGGTGCCTAAACCTACTAGAGATGCCACGGGAAGAGGTAGCAGAGCAAAACTGGAAGGAGAAAGGCATTGGAAAGGTCTAAACCCTGAGAGGCTTGGAGACCAGCAATAAGGGTAGGTGGAGTGATTAAATTTCCTCTCCCTTGCATCTCAGACTGCCTGAACGCCTGAACTGCTGGAGAGACCTGCCGACACCAGGCTGGAGATGGCTCGTGCCAGTGAGCAGTGAGCCTCTTTTGGACAGGGCACTGGGCTCCCAGCTTCCTTAGGGCACATCCCCTAGCCCCACAGACCCAAGCCCATTGGTGGGGGCCATATTGCTTCATTGCTCCCCTTCCTTCCCCTCCCTTCAGCGCTTAGAGAGACAATTTAGCCACCACCCAGAGGCATCCACAGGGAATGGGACCTTTCCTTTTGGGGCCTGCAGTGGACTGAGGGGTACTAGGACTGTGAACTCCCTACTCGCCAGTCCTCCCTGGTGCCACTTGCCTGGTGACTCCAGCAGAGCAGGGCAAACCCCAAGACAAAGAGACATTGATCCAGCTTGGGCACCCCATGGGTGACTTGAAACCAGCATTCTTCTTCCTGGCAGAGTCAAGGATTGATCTCCAGGGCCTAGGGGGACAGGCCTACAGGCCAGATCCCATACACCCAGGTCTTGATCGTATTGCCTGGGGACACAGAAGGGATATTGGTGAATTAGTCTACTGAGGTGTGTGTGCCTTCAGGGGCAGATCAGAATGGCTCCTAGCTACACCGTGCTCTACGGGCAACCCTTCTCCCACTTGAGGGGCACGCTTCAAGCTCAGGTGATGATCCTGGACAGGGAACCTTCCGGCTCGCATCACAGTCAGGAAAGCTTCACTGGCTTGAGGTCCTGCCTGCCAGCAGAGGCTCAGGAGAAACTACAGAGGGTAGAAAGGAGTGAGGCCTGCTTCAGACTGTGGGTCTTAGTCCCACTTCCACATGCAGACTTTTTGGCTGAGGGAGGGCATTTCAGCCCCTCCCTGGCAGCTTTGCCAAGAAGCAGAGAATAGACCTTTGACCCAGGCTCACCCAACCCAGCCTCGCCCAGCCTCACTCTCCCACCTTCCCCCATTGAGGTGGATAATAAGGACACACCTGGAAGTCTCAGGGCCCCACCCACCACCTGAGGCACTAGAGTGCCTCTCCAGAGGAATGAGAGCTGGTTACAAGACCCAAAAACAACACTGCAGCTTGCTCCTCCCGGCAAGTGCTACCTACTGACAGGGAGGTCAATTTACTGATTCATCACACAGGGTGTGGTTGAATCTCACCCACAAGCACCACCTACTGGCTCAGAGACTAAACTGGGTGAAAATCCAAAGGTAAGAAACAACAGCTGCTCCAGGTGGGAAGGAATCAGTGACAGAACTCTGAAAGTATGAAGAATCAAACTGAAAGGACACCCTCAAAGGGGAACACCAGCTCTCTAGCAATGAATATCAACCTAATTCAGATTACTAAAATGACAGAAGAATTTCAAACATGGACCATAAGAAAACTCAATGATATGTAAGAGAAAAGGTATACCCAATACAAAGAAACCACACACACACACACACACACACACACACACACACACACACAAATCCAGGACTTGGAAGAAAAATTCACTAAAGTAATTGAAATATTAAAGAAAAATCAAACAGACCTTCTGGAAATGAAGAATTTATTCAAGGAATTACAAAACACAATGGAAAGCCTCAAGAATAGGGTAGATCAAGCAGAAGAAAGAATCTCAGGGACTGAAGATTAACACATTCCAATTAAATAAGTCAGTGGCCGAGATAGAGCAGAGAAATGAGAGAAAAGAGCAAAGCCTACAAGAAATATTGGATTATGTGAAGAAGCCTAACATGAGAGTTATGGGAATCCATGATGGCGAAGAAGAAAACTCACAAGTGTTGGATAAGCTATTTGAAGATATAATAGAGGAAAATTTCCCAGGCCTTACTAAAAATCCAGATATTCAGAAGCTCAAAGGACTCTTGGGAGATTCATTGCAAACAGGAAGACACCACGACATGCAGTCATCAGACTGACCAAAATATCCACTAAAGAGGCCCTTCTATGAACTGTAAGGCAAAAGAAACAAGTAACATACAAAGGAAAGCCCATCCGAATAACACCAGACTTCTCAACTGAAACCTTACAAGCAAGAAAAGACTGGGGCCCCGTTTTCACTCTTCTGAAACAGAATAATGCTCAGCCTAGAATCTTGTACCCTGCAAAACTAAGCTTTTTATATGATGAAGAAATAAAAACATTATCAGATAAGCAAAGACTGAGGAAATTCACCAAGAGAAGACCAGCCCTCCAAGAAGTACTCAAAACAGTGTTATACACGGATCAGCACAATAAACACTCAGGAATGTAAAACCACTCAAAAGCTAAAGACCAAAGGCCAGATACTACAATGGCTCAAGAGAGAAAACAAAGCAACAAAGTTTAACTCAACAGGATGAACAGAAATCTGCCCCACTTATCAATTCTTCCAATAAATGTAAATGGCTGGAACTGCCCACTAAAGAAACATAGGCTGGCTAAATGGATAAATATGCACAGGTCAAGTATCTGCTGTCTTCAGGAAACACATCTAACCCACCAGGATGCATTCAGACTCAAGGTGAAGTGATAGAAAACAATATTCTATGCAAATGGAAGCCAAAAGAAAGCTGGCATAGTTGTCCTGATTTCAGATAACTTAGTCTTCAAAGCAACAAAAATAATGAAAGATAAAGATGATCACTATATAATGGTGAAGGGTACAATTCAACAAGAAGATATAACAATTCTAAATATTTATGCACCTAACTCAGGTGCACCCAGATTCATAAAGCAAATCCTACTTGATCTAAACAAAATGATAAATAGCAGCAAACCAAATTCAAGTGCTTATCAAAAAAATAATCCATCACAACCAAGTGGGCTTCATCCCAGAGATGCAGGGATGGTTCAACATACAAATAAATAGAAGTAAAAATAAAGACCATGTGATCCACTCAATAGATGCAGAAAAAGCATTCGACAAAATTCAGCACCCCTTTATGATAAGAACATTTAACAAAATAGGCATGGACGGGACTTACCTAAAAATGATAAAAGCCATATATGACAAACCCACAGCCAACGTCATACTGAATGGGGAAAACTGAAAGTATTCCTGCTTAGAACTGGAACCAGACAAGGTTGCCCTCTATTACCACTTCTATTCAACAGAGTGCTAGAAGTTCTAGCCAGAGCAGTCAGACAACAGAAAGAAATCAAGTGCATCCAAATGGGGGCAGAAGAGGTCAAACTATCGCTCTTTGCAGATGATATGATCTTATATCTAGAAAACCACAAAGATTCTGCCATGAGACTGTTAGAATTGATAAACTAATTCAGCAAAGTCTTAGATTACAAAATCAATGTACAGAAATCAGTGGTATTCCTATATGCCACAAAAGTCAAACTGAGAACCAAATCAAAGACTCAATACCCTTCACAATAGCAGCAAAGAAAATAAAATACCTAGGAATATATTTAACTAAGGAGGTAAAAGACCTCTACAGGGAGAATTACAAAACACTGAAGAAGTAAATAGCAGAGGATGTAGACAGGTAGAAAGCCATACCATGCTCAATGGGGTGGCAGAATCAACAGTGTTAAAATGTCTATACTACCCAAGTTATCTGCAGATTCAGTGCAATCCCTTTTAAAATACCAACTTCATTTTTTGCAGATCTAGAAAAAAATAATTCTACACTTTGTAAGGAATCAGAGAAGATCCCAAATAGCAAAAGCAATCTTAAGCAAAAAGAAAAAAATTGGGAGGCATCAATTTATCAAACTTCAAGCTATACCACAAGGCTATAGTGCCTAAAACAGCATCGTACAAGCACAAGAACAGAGACACAGACCAATGGAACAGAACTGAGAACCTATATAAAACCGTCCTCACATAGCCATCTAATCTTTGAGAAAGCAGACAAAAACATACACTGGGGAAAGGAATCCTTATTCAATAAATGGTGCTAGGAAAATTGGATAACCACATGTAGAAGACTGAAGAAACAGGATCTGCACTTCTCACCTCTCACAAAAATCAACTCATGATGAATAACAGACTTAAGCCCGAGGCATGAAAGTATAAGAATTCTAGAAGAAAATGTTGGAGAAACTCTTATCGACATTGGCCTAGGCAAAGAATTTATGAAGAAGACCCCAATGGCAATCACAGCAACAACAAAAATAAATAAATGGGATCTAATTAAATTGAAAAGCTTCTGCACAGCCAAAGAAACTGTCACAAGAGCAAGCAGACAACCTACAGAATGGGAGAAAATATTTGCATACTACATATCCAATAAAGGGCTGATAACTAGAATCTATATAGAACTCAGGAAAATCAGCAAGGAAAAAAATCAAACAACCCCATTAAAAAGTGGGCAAAGGACATGAACAGAAACTTTTCAAAAGAAGACCAAATAATGGCCAAGAACATGAAAAAATGCTCAACATCTCTAATCATCAGGGAAATGCAAATCAAAACTACAATGAGCTATCACTTAACTCCAGTGAGAATGGTTTTTATCAAAAAGTCCCAAAACAGTAAATGTTGGTATGGATGTGGAGAGATAGGAACACTCTTACACTGCTGGTGGCACTGCAAACTTGTACAACCTCTGTGGGAAATAATATGGAGATACCTCAAAAAACTACAGGAAGAACTACAATTTGATCCAGCAATCCCATTACTGGGCATCTACCCAAAGGAAAAAAAAAAATCTGCACTGAAATGTTTATAGCAGCACAATTTACAATTGCAAAGATGTGGAAACAGCCTAAGTGCCCATCAATATGTGAGTGGATTAATAAAATGTACATGTGTACCATGGAGTTCTACTTAACCACAAAAAACAATGGTCATTAGCACCTCTTGTATTATATCTTTTATAGAGCTGGAGCCATTCTACTAAGTATCACAAAAATGGAAAAACAGGCACCTCGTGTACTAAACATCAAATTGGTATTAACTCATCAACACTTAATGTGCACATATAGTAGTAACATTCATCAGGTATCAGGCAGGTGGGAGGGGGAAGGAGGGTATGGGTATATTCACACCTAATGGGTGAGGTGTGCACCATCTGAGGGGGATGGACATGCTTGAATCTCTGACTCAGGTGAGGCAAAGGCAATATATGTAACCTAAACATTTGTATCCCTGTAATATGCTGAAATTAAAAAAAAGATAATTCAATTTTTTCTCTGGCATTGTTGATCAAACTTTTTAAAAAAATTACTGATAATTTGCAAAAGTTCTCTTGGCTTTACACTCATTTTTAGTAATGTCATGTAGGTTTTTAGGATTGTTGTCACGTTTAGGAAAACCTCTATTAAGCTTCTTTCATACCTACACTATTAAGATTTCAGGGCATTTCAATGTTTCCTATGAGTGATAAATTTTATGTAGCCATAGAATTGACCACTCTTAGCCAGTTTGTTATCAAACTCGTCATTGAAATTATTAATATCTTCATTACCACTAGTATTTTATGTCAAATCAGCAAGATATGTGAATATTTTTCAGATGTATTCATATGACTTACTTTTCTTCATTAGCTGGATTATTAAACAACCCAAGAATCTATGTATTACTTCTGTTTGAAATATATCATCTTATCTTGATGAATTAAATTTGGTATGATTTGAAAATATTTTTCTTATAATTTGCTTGTTGATAGAATAATTTTTATTGATTTCGTATAAAAATATATGGAAAAAAGTTATTGTATGATGTATTTGTGATTGTATGCTCTTAATTGTCAAATATATTCTTGACAGGCAAGAACTTCTGCTTTGACTTGGTGTCCGTGAATCTGGAATCTTCTGCTTATGATTTTACATGTTTGATGTTCAGAACATTGGATTTCATACGTTTCAAACCATGCTTTATCTTCAACGTGCTTATCCTTCTGGTACTAGGCACCATAGAACACGCTTGCGTAGTGATGCAGCCTTTTGCTGCACACCCCCCTCTCATGATATGGAGAAAGGGAGAGCAACGGCTAGTAGTCGAATTCCTGAAATTGATTCCTCCAACAGAATGGGTACCAATAATTTAACCATATTCAGAGTTGACTGCAAGCCGTATAAATATATTCTATTGACCCAAATTAAATATCTCCCCAACTCAACTTCCCCTTAACCAGATCCCCCAGGCTATAGCCACTCTAATGTCCACTACAAGAGGAAGGCAAGCAGAAGAGGCAGCAATGTTCACCAATTATAATTAAAATATCTTTTTCAAATTGTACAAAAACATATGACCATGTACCTGGGCAAGGAAGGTGCCCTGAAGTTTAAGCCTGATTAGCATCACAGTAAATCTGTTATAGTTTATAGTAAGAGAGAGAGAATATGAATGAATAGAAATTACACTTTGAAGAGTTTGTTTTTTAATTTTTTCCATGTTTGAAATAACTCCAAAATACATATGAGATAGGAGTATGCATGTCAGGGTGGAAGGGGCAGACTTTGTAAATGTCTTTGTCCTGTGCTACTATAACAGAATACCACAGACTGGGTAATTAATAAAGAACAGAAATTTATTTCTCACAATTGAGGCTAGGAGTCTGAGATCAAGGCACTGGCAGATTTAGTATCTGGCAGGAGCCCAGTTTTCTCTTCCAAGATGGCACCTTGCATCCTCCTGAGGCGGGAAGGAGTGTTGTTCCTCAAGTAGCAGAAGAGTAGAAGAGCCAAGAGAGGAAGTGGTGAGAGAGAGACAGAGGGAGGGAGGAGAGAGTGTGGAAGAGGGAGAGAAGAAGAAAGACAAGGAGGATAAGGAGGCCAAACTCCCCCTTTTAATAATGAACCCACTCTGGAGATAACAGCATTTATCTACTCTCGAGGGCAGAGCCCTCATAGCCTAATCATTTCTTACCAGTCCCGCCTCTTAATACTGTTACAATGGCAATTAAATGTCAACTTGAGTTTTGGAGGGGACAAACATTCAAATCATAGCAGTAAGGAAGTATTCAAAATTCCTTTATATATACCCTGAGTCTCCTCAAGTATGCCAGTGTGAGCTTTGACCTAGCTGTGGGCTCAAATTTAAGTACACCTTCACTTTTCATTTTTTGGTAATTACTTATTCCCTTAGAGATATCAGCAAACCTTTACGGACTAGCAGAACACCAATTTTCTTGTTTAGTGTCCTTGATTTTGTGGAGAGATGTTTCACATTATACATTCAGGGACAGTTCTACCAACACTTACTTCTTAGCAAATATTCCATGAGTTGTCCCAAAAGGGATTGAGTCAGCCTTCCATCTTAAACTGGCTGAAGGGTCTATTTTAGATAAAAAGCACACAGCAAGCTCTCAAATTTGAGATGGTCTCAGACCAATCATTGGCTCCAGGATCATCAGATTGGTGAGAGTGAAAAGGTTTAAAGTGCTATTAATTTGACTAAATTCTGTTTATCTGGCCACAGTAATCATGTTTATGCCTTCTGGTACCAGTTTCACAGAGAGAAGATTGTGATGTCACCTGTAAACTCTCATTTCTATGTGCCCGCCTTCCCAGAGGAACACTAAAATCATCTGAATTTGAGCAATAGTTGTAACCAAATCTTTTTATGTAAACAAAACAAAAATCTAGAAACTTTATCTTCTGCTTAGAACAGAGTACTGATTAAGCTCAGCACCGGGTCGCTTGCCACTTTGTGAAATTTAGGTCTGTACTATCCATTGAATCCTTTAATATCTTTCAGTATTTAGGTCAACTGTTGTATTGAGGATGAATATTAGGAAATCGCTTTAAATCTCTAGTCACAAGTGAAGAAACTGAAGCTTTTATTTTACTAAGTCTTTTGGGATAAAAATTAAGTAGTTACTCATTCCTTGGGGAAAAGGATGGTGTGTAATACTCATCATTCACACTCAGCAGCTCACAAAAATGAAAAAAAAAAAGCAATCAACAAGTAATTCTGAAAGAAAACATTAAATATTTCCCAGACTTTAATCGCACATGGGATGGATAGAAGATGAGAGTTGTGACTTATTTTCAACTTCTCCCCAAAATGCCAATAACAAATCATAAAACACATACAGACACACACACATACACTTGACATTCTCTACTTCTAAAACCAATGCCATCTGGATCTGGTCCTCCTTTTCCATTTCAGTAACAGTGATGTGCTTTTCCCCAGGCTGCCATCCAATTTCATCACCTCCTCTGATGCCTGGTTGTCTTTGTTCTTCATTTGAGTCTGTACCATCATTTGCATGTGTATAATTGATTCCTATAGTGGCATTGGCTCATGTCATCTCTCCCTTATCTTCTTTTGTGTAGCGCATCCCTTCATTCTATCAAAGCTCACCTGCTAAGAACCTTGTTTGCCTGATTATTCCAGTACTTCCTCTGGATGTTTTCCCAAGCTTTACTCTATGCTGGGAATTACTTTTCATCTCCATCTGCTCAAGGTTCAACCTATTTTCAGACAGCCACTCAAAGTCTACTTCTTTAAGGAGACAATATGATACAGAGAAAAGACCTTGTGACTAGGGGTCAGGTGGCTTCAGTGTTAGGCCTGGCCCTCCTGAAAATGTATTTTCTGATCTGGGTCAGTCATTTAGACTCTCTTCACCTCAATTTTCATATGCATAGAATGAATATCTATTCATCTATTATTCATTCAACAACAAAATTAAATAGTTTTCAGACATTATGCCAGGCACTGTGGCTCCAAAGAATAATAAAACATGGATCTTGTCCTCAAGGAGCTTTCAATTCAATGGGGGACTGGACAAGAGAATGGACAATTACAATACAACATGACAAATACTCAAGTATAGAAAGAAATGCTTAGGAAAGGAAGCTAGAAAGCTTAGTTGAACATCTCCAAGTACTTGTTTATTCGTCTGCAAAGTGAACGTAATGATACCTGTCCAACCATTCTTATAAGATTGTTCTGGAAATCAAAAGAAAGGGCTTCAACTGCTTGAAAGAATTCTAAAATGTAAGGCTATAATTGTTCTTTAGTGTTTGGAAGAGAAATTATGAATTCCCCTTGACTAATATCTCTTTTAGAACCATAAAATTCCTGTAGCTCTCTTATCACTTAAAAATTCATAAATTTTAATTTCTACATAACATTAATGGAGAGTGTATAATGTAGCACAAGAGTTCTCAAACTGGATACACATCAGAATTGCTTGGGCAGGAGTTGACGGGCTGGAAGTGGAGAGTTGGGATTGGAAACATGACTTGTATATATCCCATTTAGTGTAGCACCACACAGAAAGATGACAAAAATCTCATTCATTTAAGTGGATGATTTTTGATACTCATAACAACCTATGTTTGTAATATAGAAAAAAAATATTGATATCCCATTTCACAGATGAAAAGGTATACATAGACTCAGAGTCAAATATTTTCTTATGCTGGCCCAGCAACTAAAAATATAGCTGAGCTGGGCAAGAAGCCAAGGCTTCTCATCCCAGTCCAGGGTTCATTATATTACAGAGAAGGCCTGTATAACACCATGAATAAAACCAAAGATGGGACTTCTATTATAAATGCAGTTGAAGAATATATTAGTATCAAATAATGTTTCTCAGGTTTTGAAGACTTATGTCAATCTAAGAAAGGCAAACTTTACACTTTGTTTCTGGCAGTATGGCAGCTTATATACCTTGACAAACTGCAGTGGTTAACACAACTAAAATGCTGGGAAAATACAATAAATATGCCTTTTTTATGATATGCTGAGCTATTGTGAAAAGCATGAAAGCAGAAATTCTGAGAGGTCAGCCTGTGCCAAAGCCAGCTTTCACATCAATAGTTTCTACTAAATTCCATGTTGAACAACTTTATGCCAATAAATTTAAAAAATCCAGTGAAATGGTTAAACTCTTTTAAATAGAGTTTTAAATTGACTTAAAAAATTAGAAAATTTTAATAATCTTATAACCATTAAGGAAATTTTATCAGAAGTTAAAACCTTGCCACAAAAAATACAACATGGACACATAAATTTATAGATGAATCCTACTGACATTCACTTTATAGTTCCAATTGCCCACCCTATTTATCTTATAGTTTCTTATATATTACTTCTACTACACACATTTTAAAAATTCCACCTGCACTTCTGTTTTCTTATCCCAGATATAAGGAGCTTGGCAAATGTCACTCCATCCTAACAAGGGAAAAGCTGAACAAACTGAAAAAATCAACAGCTCTTCTTATCTGTCATAGAAGTGAGTCCACAGAGCAAACCACTGTCCTGTGGTTTGGAGAAACAGGTGATTATAACAAATCATGAGTCACTGCAGCAGAAAGCCATGAACAGAAATCTCCATAAGAATTAGTACAAGGCTAGACAAACCTGAAATGTTATTGACTAATTCCTGGAGGAATTCTATAGCCCTATGATTAGGTCGGGAGGTTCAGAGTGGACAAGTCTGAGAGTTAAAAAAAACTCCAGGGGAACCAGACATAAGGGAGACCCCACACTTTTGTAACTTTTACCTCTAAGAGCTCAACCAGGTTCTCACGGTGAATAATAAAGAAAAATTTTTTCATGCTTCCAATAGGGAGAAAGGGAATGGAATCATTTTGAAATATGGCAGAGCTTTCTGTTCTTCTTAACAAAGCATGCTCTTAAGAAAAACTATTTTCCAGAGTCTAAACTATTGAAATTTTATCAGAGCCTAACCAATTACGGGATTAGGAGGAGGGAAATACCCAAATTCAGCTCATAAAATCCATCCTCTTCCCGCTAAGGGAACCAAGAGGCACTTGTGAACTTCACAGCTCAGGGGCACATGCTCACTAAAACACTGAGACCTAATCATACGGCTATAGAATTCTTCCAGAACCACACCCCCAAACTTGCCACCAAATTATTAAAGGCCTATTTACCACAGTTCTTTTTACCCAGTATATCATATCCAGCCACCAAGAAAAGAATTACAAGGCATACTAAAAGTCAAAAGACCCAGTTTGAAGAGACAAAGCAAGCATCAAAGAGACTCAAGACATGGCATAGATGTTGGAATTATCAGAATGGGAATTTAAAACAACTATGGTTAGTATGCTAAGGGCTCTAATGGATAAAGTGACAGCATGCATGAATGGATAGGCAATGTAAGCAGAGTGATGAAAATTCTAAGAAAGAATAAAAAAGTACTAGTGATAAAAAACATGGTAAAAGAAATGAAGATGTGTTTGATGGGCTCATTAGTAGACTGGACATGGCTGAGGAAAGAATCTCTGAGCTTGAGGATATATCAATACAAACTTCCCAAACAGACAAGCAGAGAGAAAAAAGACTGGGAAACATAAATAAAACCTGGAACAGAATATCCAAGAAATGTGAGACAACTACAAAGATATATCATATACATGATAGGCATACCAGAAAAAGAAAAGAAGAAAGAAGCAAAAGAAATATCTGAAGCAATAATGAACAATAATTTCTTCAAATTAATGTCAGACACTAAATCACAGATCCAGGAAGTTCAGAGAACTTCTACAAGGGTAAATACCAAAAACCCACACATAAGCATTTCAGTTTCAAACTATAGAAAATCAAAGATAAAGAAAAAAATCTTGAAAGAAGCCAAAGGCAAAAAACCTGACTGATAAGAGGAACAAAGACAAGAATTATATCCACTTCTCAGTAACTAAGCAAGCAAGAAAAGAGTGGAGTGAAATATTGTAAATCTTAAGTGAAAAAACCCACCAATCTAGAACTCTGTACTCTGCAAAATGATCCTTCAAAAATGAAGGGGAAACAAAAGCTTTCTCAGACAAATAAAATTGAGGGAATTTATTGGGCAGTAGACCTGCCATGCAAGAAATGTTAAAAGAAGTTCTTAAGATAGAAGAAAAATAATATAGGTCAGAAATCCGGATCCACATAAAGAAAGGAAGAGCAAAAGAAAAAAAAATGAAGGTAAAGTAAGATTTTTAATTTCTCTTATTTTAATCAGTCTAACAAAATAATAATAGCAACAATGTATTTCATAATATATGCATAAGTAAAATGAATGACAGCAGTGATACAAAGAATAGGAGGAAGGAATTAGATTACTTTGTTATTGTAAGGTACTTTCACTACCTGTGAAGCAGTACAGTGTTATTTGAAAGTGGCCTTGGATTAATTGTAAATGTACATTGCAAATGCCAGGGCAACCACTAAAAAACGTTTTTAAAAAATTATAACTGATATGCTAAGAAGGGAGAGAATGCGGAATCATATAAAAATGCTCAATTAAAACCACAGAAGAAAGAAAAAATGTGGAAGACAAAAATAGGAACAAAAAGCAGGGCAAGAAACAGAAAACAGTAACAAATGTGGTAGGTATTAATCCAATTATATCAATAATTGCTTTAAACATCAATGATATAAATATACCAATTAAAAGAGAGATTGTTGGAGATCACAAAACTAGACCCAACTATATGTTGTCTATTTCTAAACAAAATATTAATAAACTGAATGCAGCAACGTATTTAAAATGTAATATATGATGTCCAATTTCTTTTTATCCCAGGAATGCAAGGTTGGTCCAGGAATACAAGGTTGGCCAAAATTAGAAAATTGATTAAAGCAATTTGCAATCTTCAGATAAAAGAATAAAATTATACAATTAATACAATATGAGATAAGCATTTTATATGAAAAAGTCATTCAGTTAAAGTCAGCATCAATGATTTTAAAAATAGCAAACTAAGAATAGATTTGTTAATGTGCTAAAATACATCTATAAAAATTTTACACAAATATCATACTATGACATTCTAGTGCATTCCTTTTGAGATCAGAAACATTTTCACCATTCCTATTCAATTTCTTACAGAATATACAAGCCAATAGCAAAAAAAGAAAAAGCTATAAAAGATAAGTGGATTGAAAAGGAAGGTTCAAAATTCTTTATTTGCAAATAATATGATTGTCTATGTAGAATTACATGGGTACCCAAATTACAGGCAAATTATAGGTAGACTGTTTGAATTATTAAAAGTTAGCAGGTTTTCTTGATAACAAAAAATATGCAAATGTGAATTTTATGTTTATGCAATAGCAACTGGAAGTTAGAAAATAAAATTTTAATGAAAGGCAGCACTTAAAATGGCAATAAAAATATAAGGTATCTAAAAATAAATCTCATAAAAGATATGTAGGCCCTTATGTAGAAATTCATAAAACTTAAAGAAAAGAGAAAATATGTTCTTGAATAAGAAAACTCCAAATAATAAAGATTTACAGGTTAATGCTATTTCAATAAAAACTTCCAATGGGACTTTTCATGGAACTTGACAATCTCATTCTTAAAATTTACATGAACGTGGACTCAGACTCGAGGCCCATCCCCATGGACTCAGGCACCAGGCCAAGCCCTTCAGGCCATACCTCTGCAAACCCAGATAACATAAACTCCAGTGGACATCAGTGCCACCCTGGCTCCTATGAACCTAGGATCTGTACTTTCCCCAGGGGACCATAGTTCCAGGCTCACCTATAGTAGACCTAGACTCTGGGCCAGCCTGCCTAAGGACTCTAACAGCAAGCCTACTTGTGGGCCTCATCAGATGATCTATCCAGAATCTCTGGACTTGTGACTGGTGGAAGGTTTTCCCTGAAAAAAACTGTATAGATTGTACTACTTATTTAAATTCATGGACATCAATGCATGGCCAAAGGACCACAAATAATTAGGGGAACATGACACTAGCAAAGAAGCAAAATAAAGCACAATAACCAACCCTAGAGAAATGAAGGTTTATGAAGAGCCTGACAAAGAATTAGAATTATTCATCTTAAAAAAGTTCAGTGAGCTACAAGAGAGCACAGTAGATAACTAAACAAAATTTGGGAAATCATACATGCACAAAATAAGGTGTTCAACAAAGAATAACGAAACAGAAATTCTGAAACTAAGCAATACAATGACTAACCTAAAAAAATCCCAGAAATCTTCAACAGCAGACTCAATCAAACGGAAGAATCAGTGGTTACAAAGACAGGTTATCTGTGATTACCCAATCAGAGGAACAAAAAGAAAAAAAAATGAAAAAGAATGAAGAAAGCCTACAGAAATTATGGGATACCACCAAGCCAACCAATATACACAATTTGTAAGTCCCAGAAGGAGAAGAGAAAGAAAAAGGAGTAGAAATCTTAATTAAAAAACAATGACAGAAAAATTTCAAAATCTGGAGAAGGAAATGAATATCCAGATCCATGAAGCACCAAGAAATCCAAATAGATTAAATATAAAGTGATCTTTACCAATATACATTGGAATCAAATTCATAATTCAAAGACAAAGGATTTTGAAAGCAGCAAGATAAAAGCAACTCGTCACATACAAGGGAACTCTCATAAGACAGTCAGTGGATTTCTCAACAGAAACCTTGCAGGCCAGGAAAGAGTGAGATGATATATTCAAAGTGCTTAAAGGAAAAAAAGATGCAAAACAAGAATATACCAAGAAGGAGAGATAAGGATGTTCCCAGACAAACAAAAGCTGTGGGAGTTCATCACCACTGCCTTACAAGAATATAGTTGATAGAGGATAGCTATTGATAGAGTTACCATGTAATTGAATATTCAAACTGGCACATTATGTGGAGTGAAATGGGGCACTATTAATAATTATGCTGGAATACTCCTGGGAATACTGGGCTGTATGGTCATCCTGATTATAGAGGAAGCTGGCTCAGTGAGTACCAGAGTACACATCTGGTCTGCAACAGGTTGTCATTTCAACAATTAAAACATAATAAACAATAACCATTCTGGGTTAAGAAATGTGCCCTGCTAAGGACTAATTGTAGTCTTTAACCAGTGCTCTTGGTAGATGTGTCTGCTAGGCTTCCTTGACACCAAAAAATGGGGAGCCTATTTATTGAAAGGAAGTTTTCTCAGCAATCCATGTGAAGCAACAAGTGTGCTACTATTCTATGAGGGAAAGATTATTTTGTATTTTTTGTCTTTTTGTTTGATTACCACCTAAGACAGCACAAAATGATAGTACCTTGGGTCCTATTTTATAGGAGCTCAAAATTTAAACAGTTTAGAACTAAGATAAGAAGAATAGAAATTATTTCTGGAGATGAGATGGAAGTAGTTTGTACAGGTTTATAAATAATAAAATAATAAGAATGAGCCTTTATTGAGTTTGTACTATATGTCAGTCACTTTGATTCTACTCATAGCACTTAATCATCTTAACAGCCACATGAAGAAAGTATTATTTCTATTGTCCACATAAGGAAACTGTCAAGGAATTTGCCAAGGTTGACATAAATGGCAGAATTAAGGTTATAAATTCAGGTCTGTTTGACTCAAAACTCTGTCTTCTATCTATTATAAGTGCTGACTCTCTGGGATTTTTTTTCTTTTATTATATAGATTGTCAGTGATATCACTACTGATACAGGGACAGACTCCTTTTGGACATTCCTAAAGTGGACATTCCTTCAATTTCCACTGAGCAACTACTATTGAAATTATTAAGTTGATTTTAGAAAGCACCTTCTCATGACTTGGAGTCATTTTTGTGAACAATGGAGCCTAACAAATCACATTCTCACTCTTAGGAGGATAATGCTGATATTTCTTTTTCCTAGTTCTCATAAAGATACACTCATAAGTTGTGCTTAACTGTCTACTTACATACAATTTAGGATTCGTAGTTGTTTATAACATATTGCCCAGAGGTTGGGCTCAGTGGCTCATGCCTATAATCTCAGCACTTTGCAAGGCCAAGGCAAGAGGATAACTTGAGCCAAAGAGTTAGAACAAGCTTGAGAAACATAATGAGTCTCTGTCTCTACAAAAATATAAGAAAAATTAGCTCTTTGTGTGTGTGTGTGTGTGTGTGTGTGTGCCTATAGTCCAAGCTACTTGGGGGCTGAGGCAGGAGGATCCCTTGAGCCCGGGAGTTTGAGAGTGAAGAAAAAAAAAAGAAAAGAAAAGAAAAAGAAAACAGAAAAAGAGAAGGTAGACAGTGAAAAAGACATATTTTGCACAAGGAAACAAAGATAAGAGAGCTACTGACTTCTCATTAGAAACAATGCAACTCAAAAGACAATGGAACAGAAGATTTGATATGCTGAAAGAATGAAACTGTCAACCAAGAATTCTATATTCAGTGAAAATATCCCTCAAAAACAAAGTTAAGGTAAAAAAAATATTTTTACACCAACAAATAAAGACCATTTATTCATTGTCAGTAGATCCACATTAAAATAAATATTGCAAAATTTCTTCAGGCTAACTGAAAATGATTACAGATGGAAACTCAGAGCTATACAAAGGAAGGAAGAGTGACAGAACAATGTGTGGATAATAAAATTTTTTCCTCATTTTTTCATTAAAAGAAAAAAATGGCTGTGCATAGCAAAAATAATAATGTATTAATATTTTAGCACTTATTACAAATGTGGAAATAAAATGTACAATAGCACAGAAAATAGAGGGGGAATTGAAATTATACAGTTTTAAGCTTCTTACATTACACATAAAGTGACATAATATTTGAAAGTAAGCTGTGATGTGTTTAAGATATATATTATAGACAAAAGAGCAACCACTAAAAAAAACTCCAATAAGTATAGAAGCCAATCTAGAACATAAAATGGAGTACTAAGAAATACTCAACTAATCCAAAAGACAAGAAAATAGAAAATTAAAGAAACAAAGAAAATATGGGAAAATGAGAAAATGAATAGCAATATGATAGACTTATGCCCAACCATATTGTTAATTGCATTCAATGTGATTTTTGTCAGACTGGATACAAAGTAAAATCTAACTAAATGCTGTCTACAAGATATAAACTGTAATATAATGACACTGCTAGGTTAAAAGTAAAAGGAGGAAAAAGATTGTGGCTCACGCCTGTAATCCTAGCACTCTGGGAGGCCGAGGCGGGTGGATAGCTCAAGGTCAGGAGTTCAAGACCAGCCTGAGCAAGAGCGAGACCCCGTCTCTACTATAAATAGAAAGAAATTGATTGGACAACTAAAAATATATGTAAAAAATTAGCCGGGCATGGTGGCACATGTCTGTAGTCCCAGCTACTCGGGAGGCTGAGGCAGGAGGATCACTTCAGCCCAGGAGTTTGAGGTTGCTGTGAGCTAGGCTGATGCCACGGCACTCACTCTAGCCCGGGCAGCAGAGTGAGACTCTGTCTCAAACAAAACAAAACAAAACAAAAAAAAGTTGTTAAATAGCATATCTTAAAAATAGCATAGATACTTGTGGCTGCAATAGTTATTCCAGTAAATGTAGTTTTCAGTTTGCTGTGGAAGATACTTATACTTACCCTTCTCCCCCAAAAAACAGGAAAGGAAGTAAAAAGAATAGAAAAGAAAGAAGCATAGAAAGAAAGAGAATAAAAGGGTAGATTCTGAAAGTTAGGGATAAAATTATTCTGAGTTTTAGAGAGTCAGAATGGGGGATGGTAGTTACTATGTGGGTATCAAGTTTGTCTGTTAATAGTGTGTCTTTTTCTGGACAAGAATATGAAAATTCAGAGATACAGAAAGGAAGATGACAGAGTTAACTTCCCTGGCTAAGCAATTCGTAAAAAAAGATAAAATTACTGAGAATTTTACCTGGGGAGTATTTTAATTTTTGCACTAAATGATATAGGTAAATTTGAAAGTCAACTAAGGCTATTTTAAAATAAGCTATTTTAAATATTTTTTACATAATGATGATTCTCTATAGTAAATAGCTAATGGTTGAGAAATAGCTTGCAAAATAGATAAATTCTTAAATCTTTTCCTCACTGGCTTTTTTTTCAACTTCATTTTTTTTCCATTTTGGAGTATTACAGTAAAGTTTCATTAGTTCTCTGAAACAGTTTTGGACACATATTCAAATTCTATGCCTGTTTTCTACAGACCTTTCCTTTTGCGTTAGGGTTGGGCAGTATTAAATTATTAAGTATGGAATGTCCGATTTCCTTCAATACTAAGTTTGACAGTTGACATCTCTGACATTTCACTTTGACACTTCCTGTGCATGTGGTTTTTTTGGTGGGGGGGGGAGGGTGGGTGAAGTTTCATCTTCATTCTTTCAAAAACATGTTTTGGCTTGTGATATCTTTCAGATTTTTTTTTTTAAGCAATTTTTATGAAGCTATGGGTAAATCAAAAATTCTTGTTATTCTTAAATATGAGTTCCATCATGGAACTAATGCAGCACAGATAGCTCAAAATATCAACAAACTGTTTGGAAAGGCTGTGGCTAATGAATGCACACTACGTCGATGGTTTGAGAAGTTCTATTGTGGTGATTGTATTCTTGAAAATGAGCCCTGTGGATGACCTGAGACCAAAGTGGATAGCGATGAGCTGCAAGCCATAGTGGAAGCAAATAAATCCATCTCAACCTACAAGTGAATTATCAGCAAGGTTTGATGTTACTATTCCAACAATATTGGACTATTTGAAACGAGTGAGTAAGGAAGTACAGAATCTGGATAGGTGCATTCCATGTGAATTAAACAAGCATCAGAAGAACTCACCTAAAAGCTTGCCTTTCTTTGCTGTCACAACATAAAGGCAAACCATTTCTACACCGTATTGTTACTTGTGATGAAAAATCAATTCTTTATGACAATTGCAAGCATTCGCCACAATTGTTGGATAAAGATGATGTGTGAAACACAGTCCGAAACAGAAGATTCATCAAAAAAACTAATAGTGTTAATTTGGTGGTCCGGCACTGCTATTTTCTACTGCAGCTTCATGAAGCCTGGTCATTCCATTATAGCAGATACCTACTGCAACAGCTTGGATGAAATGATGAGGATGCTTGCAATTAAGCAGCCAAGATTGGTCAATAGAAATAGGCCAGTCCTCTTGCAGGACTATGTGTCTGATAAAAATAACACTGCTCAAACTACAGAGGCTGGACTTGGAAACTCTGTCATCTACCATATTCACCAGACTTTGCATTAACTGACTACCACTTTTTCCAAGCTTTGGACTACGTCTTACAAAAAAAAAAAAATACTCAATTCTCAACAAGCTTTGTAAAACGCCCTTCACATTTCATCACCACTTGCTCTCCAGGCTTCTTTGCTGCTGGCATAAGCAAGCTACAGTAAGATGGCAAAACTGCCAACAGTTTAAGCATACACTTTGATTAATTGCACTGCTTCTTGTTTGAGATGTAATAAACTACACTTTTGATTTGAAATTGAACATTTCATATTTAATGACCTAATACACATTTTAAGAGAGAAAGGCTTATAATTCCTACCTTGTGAAAACATATACCTTATAATAGGTAGATTTCTGAAGCTTCTGACTTGACCCTGTAATTGGTAGAGACATAATAAGGAATTGTTAGATATTATTTGTACCATTTATTCTGTGATTATTCTTATTTCTACATTACTAGTCAGTTATTCTTAATCTGGCTATTTGGTTTATTTTGTTTCTCAATACTTAAAGCTGAAATTTTGATATTAAAGTGATTGAATCAGTTATGGCTCCTTTGCTCAACACTTCATCTTTTTTTTTCTCTTTTCAAATATATCTACATTTTCCATTGTTTTACTTTACTGTGTATCCCCGTTTTTGTGTGTAATAGACTGTAGAAAGTACAGAAGCAGAATTCTGCTATCAGTCCCAGTTTCCTAGTCTCGTTTTTCACATTGAAGATGTTATTATACATAAACCAAATTTTTGGTGACACAATAAGTTAGCATTAAAAATGTTTTCTAGTACATTTAAATAAATGACCCATATTGTATATCCTAAATTACTATTGATAATATGTTGTATCACTGCTTCTTCTAGAAAACAAGCTTTATATAATACATTGAATCATATTTTATTTAAAATATGCAGTGGCAAATATGTAGTTCAGCACTGAAAATAATTCTTTCCTGTATATTAATAGATACCATGATTTACTCTTTTAACTGGCCTAATGAAGATTAATTGAATTGTCTGTTCATCAGGTTATTTTCAGTTTATTAAAAACATAAGTTCTGAGGGAGCTGTAAATTAGGCTCAATTCTATAGCTATATTTCATGTTTTGTGGGGAGATACTGAAACACCTAGGTATTTGTTTAGAGTTTACCTTAATAGGTAAATTCAAAATTTTGGTTTGATAGATATTTGCATATTTTTTATTTAAAAATATAGATCAGCAATTTTAAACCTAATGCATAACTTTAAAATTCATCATGGGTTCTTGGTTTTAGCTTTAAAATGTTAGACACCGTAGATGTGGCATCTCAAAAGTGTATATATGTTGTATTTGAAACCTTAATATTTACTAGTCCAACCAAAAAGGCCTGACTTGCAGGCTTTTGTGTAGAAAAATAAAACAAAACAAAAAATGATAGTTTTTGTTTCACTTTGCATTATTCTGTAATTTGAAATGAAAAATGTAATTACTTCTAAAGTAAATGCAGTTACTTACCTCCAAAATAGAGTTTTCAGATTCTTGTCTCAAATGTTAGTATTTTTAAGAGCCAGTTCCTTTGATATTGTAGGAGATTTATTATTTTTGAATTTTAATAATTAGGTGACACAACTTGAGTGATTAGAAAAGCTTAACAGTATTCTGTTATTGAATTTGTTTGAATTTGTTAAAATGTTAAGAATTTTTAAATATTCATATTTTTATACCAAAAGAAAGAGTATGGAAGTAATTTTACGAACATTTTAGGAATTAATAATTTAGATTCATAAGTAAGAAAATGATTCCTTTCATTAAAGGACATAGTTAATCCACATACTAGTAAGTAATAATTAAGTACAATGTGAGAACACAATGCCAACATCACACATCACTTCAAAAATTGTGAATTGTGAAGTTTGGTAAATGGAGTCTTGCTGAATATTAGGTATAGAAAATAAGTTTTGAGAAGACAAAACTAGTGGGCTTTCTGAATTTGAATGTCATGACAGTGATGTCAGAAAAATATTAATGTCTGAACGTTTTTTGGTCAAGTATTTTAGCATGTAGAAGGGAGAACATTTAAGGGTACAAAACATGTTGGTGAAGACATTGGAGTTCATATCTGTTTTTGAGGTGAGAAAATCAATTAGAAAATAATGAACAGTGAGGAATTTTGTCAATAATTCATGTCCTGTGTATATGTATGTTTTGTTTAGTTTTTCTTAATAATAAAAGAAATCAGAATGAATATCTGCTGAAATTAACCCTATTCTTTCACTGAATGGAACTTAATGCCTTGTACATAAGACTTAATTGAGATTTTTTTTTCCCCTCATTTTCAAAATAAAGGTATAGCTGATACATTTTCTCTACTTTTTTTAAAAAAAGGAATCTAGGTAAAAATGGCTTGTCCAGTAGTCGAATTTTGTTGGATAAATGTCCTCCTCCAAGACCACCAACTTCACCATACCCTCCCTTGCCAAAGGACAAGTTGAATCCACCTGCACCTAGTATATATGTGAGTCTCAGTTGACTAACTAGAAATAAATTAAGAGTCTTGTCTTTTAGAAATAAATTTATTTTAAAATCAATGCAGATGACCTTTAGGGAACATTATGTTTACTGATGGATTGAATATTTTAGAAAAATATATTTATAGTTTAGAGGATGACAAATGACTGCTCTTAGTTTAACTGTGAACAGCCACTGTTTTTGTGACTTAAAGGTTTATTGAAACACAGTCATGCTCATTCATTTACATGCTATCTTCCTTATTGTATTTGCACTACATTGGCAGATTTGCAAAAGAGACTAAGTAGTCCATAAAGCAAAAAATATTTACTATCTGGTGTTTGGCAGAGGAGTTCATTCGCCACAGGTGTATTCAAAAAGATTTTGTGAAGATTATCTTCTTAAGTATGACTGGGATTGTCGACTTTTGGTAAACATGATTCTAAATCTGCATTCTGCTACTTGCTAGTTTTATGGACCTTAAAATTCATTCAGTTTTATGCTTCTATTTCCAGAAAAAGTGGATGCAAATGTATAAGTGGTAATATGTAATGTGTTTTAAATAAAGTGGGTATTATAAAATTGCAATTTGAAATTAAAGGCTATTTACTTTTCAGCTTTGTAGGCATTTGATATACAAAGTTGATGTGAATTAAATCAAGAGAACCTTTATGTTTTTCTTCTGAAGAATTTATAGCACCAATCTATTTCAGCCCCGCCCATAAACATAAATGAAAAACATTTAAGCTAAAAAGTGAAGATAGAGTACTTAAAATGATCTTAAAATGATATAAGAGAATATTTTGGAGATTTGACCTTTTTTTTGACAGATGTTACAGTATTCATCTTTTACCCAGTTAAAATTTATTGATGTCTTTACTTTATAAGAAGAAGGGTCTTGGGATAGACATGAAAATATACCTTTTAATTGAAACTTTGAGAGAATAAATACAAAATTAAGATTTATCTTTTATGGGTCTTAATTGATTCTTTTTCAGTTTTGGTCATATTTTTAAAACACTTTGATAAGCCCTTAAATACCACTTCTCCTAAATCTTTCATTCAAGAAGTAATGACAGTACATTTGAAAAATATGATTAGGGAATACTTTTCAGCAGCTAAAATATTTAAAATTATTATATGTGTCTTAATGTGTATATGAAATGGGTAATTGTTTTAAAATGAATCAAATTTAAAATGTAGTTTTTAAGGAGAGATTTATCTGTCCTTTTATGGTTTCCTGAAATGACTATCTGTGAAATACTGTAATGAATATTAATGATTGGGATGAGTTGTATATTTTAAACTACCAAATTAATGCAAAAAATGATAGAAATTTGCGGTATTATACTCATTTTTTGGGATCTAACAAAACATTTTTAACTTTACAGTTGGAAAATAAGCGTGATGCTTTCTTTCCTCCATTACATCAATTTTGTACAAATCCAAAAAACCCTGTTACAGTAATCCGTGGCCTTGCTGGAGCTCTTAAGTTAGGTAAGCTTTAAAAAAAAAAAAAAAGTTTAAACATTTCTTTTACTATCTTTGAACTTTTGGAACACCTGCAGAAACTTGAATTTTTTTCAGTGGTCTGAATTTTTATTTTAATGTTTTCTCTCTCTCTCCCTGTCTGTGTCTCCATTTACATGCTATTTCTGTCTGTATCTTTAGTATATCTCAAGAACATTGGCAAGCATATAGCACATGATGTAGGTGATATTACTTATGGCAATTGTCATGGTTGGATTTTCACTTCAGTTTTAAATTTTGGCATCATTATTCAAGATCAGTGATTGAGGTTACATAATATAAGATGTTTTGAGTATGAAATGTAGGTAAAATTAGATTATACTTAACAAATAATGCAGCCCATTTCTTACTCCCGGTCATTATGGTTAGATCTAAAGCCTTGAGGAACTACTGTGCAAATCTAGTACTACATTATCTAGTACTACATGGCTTGCCAACTATGTTAGGGAAACTGATGGAAGGCCATTAAAACATTTTTTTTCAGTACTTTGAAATTTCAACTGAACTGAATACAAAATTCCCTTATTAACAAAATGTGTTTATTTATGAAGATCTTGGACTTTTCTCTACCAAAACTTTGGTAGAAGCTAACAATGAACATGTGGTAGAAGTGAGGACTCAATTGTTGCAACCAGCAGATGAAAACTGGGATCCCACTGGAACAAAGAAAATCTGGCGTTGTGAAAGTAATAGATCTCATACTACAATTGCTAAATATGCACAGTACCAGGCCTCCTCCTTCCAGGAATCATTGAGAGTAAGTTTTTCTGTCTTTTTTATTGTTACAGTTTTAATAGTGTACATTAGTTTTATAACTGTTTAGTGTATACTATTGTAGTATTTTTTAAAAGTATTGTAACTTTGAAATTATTAAGCTTTTAAAAAGTTAAACATACCTGTAGTTAATAAAATACATTTTCAAATGGCTAGCTTTTTCCTACATTATGTTTTGAATGTTTGTATTTAGGATGATAAACTAAGCCTGTTTTATAATTGCAGAATGATACTAAAATGAAGAAGATTATCTGGGTAACCCAGAATTTTACTTAACCAATGAAAAGATGTATCAGTTTTGTTTTTTCTGAAAAATTCTTCATAGGAAGCATTAGTAGTCTCCCTGTATTAATTGTAAGCTCTAAAGAAAACTGCAAGAAAAGCAGAAATTTATTTAGAAAAGTCTCAAAATATATGGAAAGTTAAAAACAAAATTTTAAACCAGATAATGGTTACTAAAAGACCTAACTGGAAATGGATTAGAGATAGAATACTCATTAGAAATAAGAGCAGGGTTTTGTGGGATACATTTTGTTTTGTTTTGTTTTGTTTTGTTTGAGACAGGGTTTAAACTCTGAACTAAACTCTGTCGCCCAGGCTAGAGCGCCATGTCATCATCATAGCTCACTGAAGCCTCAAATTCCTGGACTCAAGCAATCCTCCTGCCTCAGCCTCCAAGTAGCTGGGACTACAGGAACACACCACCATGCCTGGCTAATTTTAAAAAGTTTTTGTAGATACAGGCTTTCTCTGTTGCTCAGGCTCGTCTCAAACTCCTAACCTCAAGCTGCCCTTTAACCTCAGCTGCCAAAACTGCTGGGATTACAGGTGTGAGCTACCATGCCTCGCTAGCTTGTGAATTTTTTTGTCAAATAAAATACCTACAGCAGTGTGCACACTAACAAGTCTTACTTTTTAGTAAATCTATTAACTTTTTTAAAACTCCCAAGGGTTCTAATCTGTAAATTCTATAACTGAAACATAATATGGGATTTAAGGTTTTAAATTCATAACTCTTTTATAAACATCATTGATCTCCAGAAAGTGCTTAAACTTAAATCCGTAATGTGTTTAAAGTGTTTAAATTTAAATCATTGATCCCCAGAAAGTGTTTAAATTTTTCACCTCAGTTGAATTTGATATTGATGTGCAAATAATATGTTTATAGGATTTTTTGTACAGTAAAAAAAATTATCATTTAACAATTTTTGTGTACAAATTAGTGGTGTTAAATATTCACATTGTTTTGCAGCCAACCCTAGCGTCTATCTCCAACACTTCTTTACCATCCTAAAGTCTTAAGCCATTAAACGATAATTCACCATTATTCGTTTCCCTCAGCCCCTAATAATCCCTTTTTTACTTTCCACCTAAATAAATTTGACAGTTCTGCATTGTTTGTGTATATTTGTAGCATGGGCATTTCTTTTTTAAAAAAACTGATACCACAGTTTTATTTATTCATCTATGTTTGAGTTATTTCTACTTTTACCTATGGTGAATAATGCTGCTGTGAAAACTGGTGTAAGATTCATGTTCTAGTCCCCATTTTGAATTCTTTTGAATCTGTTTTAGAAGTGGAACTGCTGGATCATAAGAAGTGAAACTTCTTAAACATACAATTATTTAAGACGTAATTGGGGGACCATCATACTATTTTTTACTATTGCTGCACCATTTTATATTCCCATTAACAATGCCCAAGAGTTCTAATGTGCCAGTATTTTGAAATGATTTGCAATGTTTTGTAAATATTTTCTCCTATTTTGTGGGTTGTAATTTCACTGCCTTGATAGGATACCTTCATATACAGATTTTTTAATTTTACTGGTCCGATTTATGTTTCCTTTTATTGTCTGTGCTTTTCATATTTAAGAAATTGTTGCCAAATCCTATGTTGCAAAGCTTTTCGCCTGTTTTCTTATAACTGTTTTATAGCTTTCGCTCTTACATTTGGGTTTCTAATCTATTTTGATTTAATTTTCATACGTGGTCTCTAAGATGAGGGACCAAATTCATTTTTTTGCATGTGGATACTCAGTTTTCCCAACACCCATTGTTGAAAAAACTAAACCTTTCTCTTACTGAACAGTCGTGGAACTCTTATCAAAAATCATCACTCTGTACATCTGTATGCTTATATATGCATGCAAATACACTTCTTCCAGTTTAGTATGTGTGCTCTTGCTTTGCTGCTTGGCACTTTTGATTAACATTGACAGTTAGACTCCTTCCTAATCTTGCTTTAAGGTTTTCTTCATTATCTTGTATTTGGTGCACATATAAGAATTTACAGGTTTCATTCTTATAAAACAATGTCTATGGGGACAAACAAAACAATACTTTCTGCTATTAAAATAGGGAATTAGGTCTTTTTACTAGGAATTTTCTTACAGATTTTTTTCCTAATAGTTCTGCATATTCTTATTTTAATTTTTTTAGTTCTCTCTTAAATTCCTTGACGTGAGTTTAAATGAAATTCATTTGTCATTTAGAAAATCTCATGGCCCACAGTAAAATTCACATACTTACATGCTATTTTTTATAAATTAGTGTAATACCTGATGTACATAATAATAATTTGGTGGCTAATAGAGAAAGTTGAGTACCATGCCTTTGGGCTTTGATTTTCCCTGGGTCTTTACTTAACGTGGCTATTGAAAATATTTTCTGTGAAATGTGTCTGTAGAATCTTAGCTTTCAGAACATAGACAGTAAGTACTGCTTATGTAGATGAGTACTTTATTCATTTGTATTGTGGAAATAACCTGTTACAGGATACTAAACATGGATATTTTTGATTAATCTGTAGGAAGAAAATGAGAGAAAAACACAACATAAAGACCATTCAGATAATGAATCTACATCTTCAGATAAGTAAGTAACTTTTAGCATCTATTCTATAATTCTATCTGAAACACATGGGCTTAATATTTTCTCTTTTTTTAAGTTCTGGAAGGAGAAGAAAAGGACCTTTTAAAACCATAAAATTTGGGACCAACATTGACCTCTCTGATAACAAAAAGTAAGTCCCTCAAGCCCCAGTATTATTTCCATGAACCTGAAGCAAAGAGGATTGCAGGATTGGGAAGTGTCTCCTTTTTTCATTCTTTTCCATACCTGGTCAGTGTTCTTCATTTTAATATATAGACATATAAATTTTAGCTGATAACCCTACAATTGTAACGTTATTTTTTTTAAGATTTTATTATTAGAAGTTTTCTTCTTACTGAATAAAATCAAAGTACGAATTTTTCAAATTTGAAATAGAAAGTAAATTGTTTCTTTCATTTATTAGGTTACTATACATTTTTATGATTTTTTTTTTTCAGTGAACTTTGCCTTAGGATTTTTCAATCTTTGGAAGAAGTTAAACCCTCTAGTACTACTTCTGACTGTAAAGATAAAAAGTTACAAATTTAATTGTTTTTCTGATTGGATCACAAGATTTTTGAGGACATGATTAATTTTCACCAATATTTGCAACAGGGTGTCACTCCTGATCTGTTATTTAATTGCAGGTGGAAGTTGCAGTTACATGAGCTGACTAAACTTCCTGCTTTTGTGCGTGTCGTATCAGCAGGAAATCTTCTAAGTCATGTTGGTCATACCATACTGGGCATGAATACAGTTCAACTATATATGAAAGTCCCAGGGAGCCGAACACCAGGTGATTTTTATGAGCTAACATGTTTTGTATAATTGAAAAAATATAGTTAATCAAACATGAAACATGCACACAGAAAGTTTCTTCTCTTTTGTAATTAATGAAGCTCAGGATTTTTAAGTTCTTTCTTAGGTAAAACTGTTTTTAATTTTCCTTGTTACTGAGCTCAGAGTGTTAATTGTTCACCCAATGTATTTTATTAACAATACTTAAAATGTGATGCTATATTGCATTATTTCATTTTTATAAAATAATTCAAAATCTTTCTAATGTTTTTGTTTTTTAAAGTGCTAGATGGCAAATATTTTAGACTTTGTAAGCCAAGAGATTAAATTGAGAATATTTTACACATTCTTTTATAAAAACAGAAAAACTATTTTCCATGGAATTTTATTGGTAAAAATCAAAATAAATAAAAACTAAGTTCAGTTTGGTCAGTCAGTGAAAAGAATAAGAATAAGAATTATTGTGGGGGCAATAATGTTTTGCTTTACTGGGGCTCAAAGTCAATGTTGCTGTATCATCAAAATTGACTACAGATGTAAATCTGTTAAAGCTATTCTGTCGTGTGATCTGTGAAAATGTTTTTTCACGTGGATTGGTACTATCAAATACTGATGTCAATCTATGAGCACATTTTTCTGAAGTATATTAATTACTTCAAAGGCATTTAGTGATTTGTTAGGTATTTTCACTTAATAATTTCCATTTGAGTTTCATCACATTATACATCAGTACTTTCCTGTGAAAGTGAGGTGCACAAATGGCTTTTGAAATTCCAAAATTTTCTCTACACTTGCCTTGATATTTGAAATTGTGTTTTGAGCTCAAAAAAGTGGATGTTGCAAATGTTTGTGAGAATAGAGATATAGCATCTTTATCTTTAATATCATAAGAATTGAAGTATGTAAAACAGCATGGTATTATTGCAATTCAAAAAATGTTTTTGCCTTCAAAATTACTTTACCATATTATAAGTTTGCCTTATAAGTTCTGTTTCGCCTTGTAATTTTTAAGTTGATATTATGAAGAAACTTCTTGAAGCCTGTAACTAAATTTCTATTCCTAGTCAGTGGCCAGGAACAGTGGCTAATGATGGTTCTTCAGGAAAATTCCCATCTCACCTCTGAGCTCTAAAAATAGAAATACAACATCACCATTTCCAAGACATAGCCCTGCTGTTTGATAGGGCAAGTAAGGATATCCACCTCTATCTCTGAAGAATTTCATGCATATTCAATAAGTCTGTGAGAGTGGCACATGATAAAATATTTTTCACAAACCTACTAGTGAAAATAAAACAGTGAATAGCATAGACATTAAGCATCATACATTTTCATAATGAATGAAGATGACAACTACATGGAATGAAAAAATGTCTTTCTTCATTTAAAATCTAGCAAGAGAGAAACCAGACTTTTAATATATTACCTTGTTGCCACTTGTGTCTAAGGTGTTTGGGGTTTTGCATGGATATTGTGTAACATAAATTCTTACAACTCTTCCACCATGGGTAGGTTGCTCATGGTGTCCCAGCATCTCTAATATTAATTTAAAGCGCCATACCATGGGCAATACCATCCACTTAATCCATGGTGGAAGAATTACAAGCATAAAATTGACATGGTATAGGTGATAAAAGGAACAGTTATTTGGAAAACTGTCCCTCTACTTCTTCATCAGTTTTCTGATAACTATTTGTGAGAACTGGGGAGTGGTTTATGGAGAAGGAAATAGTAATAATGATAATAATATTACATACTATGTACTATTCACTATTCTGAGCATTTATTTTTCATTTAGTTCTGAAAATCATCCAATTATTTAAAGGCACATTTCTACATTTACTTTTTGCTATGATTATTAGTTTCATTTCTTTTTACCTTCCAGGTCATCAAGAAAATAACAACTTCTGCTCTGTTAATATAAATATTGGTCCAGGTGATTGTGAATGGTTTGTTGTACCTGAAGATTACTGGGGTGTCCTGAATGACTTTTGTGAAAAGTACGTTTATGAGTTAAACTTTCTTTTAATGCAACTTAATTTCTGTTCATCAGAAATTTTCTAAGTGATTTAAGTTGAACTCATATGTTTTCTGGAATACTTACTGAAAGATGCCTTGAAACCAATCTGTGCTATGATAATGAATCGAGAGGATGGAAAGTGAACTGATTTTTATGTCAATGTAAAAAATTCATACATGAATCTGTGTTTATTTGACAAATATGCTTTAAAGAAAAATTAAGCTTATCATTATTGTTTTAAGAGATGGTAAGAATTATATAAATAAGGACCCTTAATTATAGTTTGTTCATAACTCAATCTTGTGTATGGTAATTCAGCCTTAAAATATCAATGTTTAGTAACAAGAAAATCAATTTTTTTCAAAGTTAGTAATATTAGTGACAAAATACAGATGTGTAAAATTAGACATGTATTATATAGTCATAATATATTATAAAAAATAGACAAGATTTTCATAATCACACGTGAGATTTACTTCAAAATCAGTTAGTATACGTATTTAACAAAGTAATTTCTACTTGAAACCTTCAGGAGGTATTTAAAAAATACATTTTATTTGGTAAAAAGTGCATCACAGTTTTTAAAAAGGATAGTTTATCCAAGATTTATTGGCAAGAACTAGTCACTTTTTATTATCTTTGTTATGTAATGTACAAGTTTTCCTCAGTATAACAAGGGAAAAGTTTTTTAAACTTTTAAATTTATCAGGAAATAATCTGAACTTTTTATAACAGGAAACTTTGGGTTCAGGGGAATGGTAGGAGTAAGAAAATAAAAGACTTCCTTGCAGGTACAGCAGGGGAAAGGGAAGTGTCATATGGGAAATCTCCACTGTATTATACAAAGGATTTATTTCTGAAAACTATGAGAATGTATGTTGTATTAATAGTATTTGTTATACTTACGTATAGTTATTTTTATTCATTATTTCTGTGTCAGAGCTAGCATTTTTAGAGTTTAGCTCTCTCTACTTTCCAAACAGAGAGATATCCTTAAGTCAAAGATAGTTGGAAAAGACAGGTAATATCCAAAAAGTTAGAGCTTGGGAGTAATAAAAATATATAAAAAGATTTAATTATCTTAAAGTATAAAAAGTATTAGTGGCACTCTGCAATTTTACTGTAATTTTGTTTTGCATAAGGAGCGTTGCTCCTGATAATGATCATTTATATCATTAGTTCTATTGCTGTACATAAAAGTCATCCATTGCTTTGAATGTTTTCAAAAATACTTGATCTATTTGCCTTAGTTGGTTTTGCTTTCTTCTTTTTTTAGTATAAGATTTTCTTTAGTTTTATTTTCTTTATTTAGTTTTCTTTATTTCTAGTATATGGGTAAAATAGGGTAAGATATGGCCATGATTATAACTTTTTGCTTGTTTTCTTCAACATACTTGTTGATAGTTTATAGAAAACATATCATTTTTATGCATCTACTCGACTTATGTCAAGAAAAGCATTGCATGTTTAAGAAGAAAAGATGGATGTGAATAAAATTCACACAGACAACTCCAGCTATTTAATCACACTTTTAAGACAAAGCATAGAAATAAAACCATAGCTAATTTCTTAAATCTTAAGAAACATTGTGTAGCTATATGAATTTCTTCCCCTTTCAAAATCTTAATTTGAAATTCTTAACATATATCATTAAATTCTTTGTAGAAAACATTAAATGGGATTATTGTGCAGTATAATAGTTATGTGTGATGAAAGATACCAATAAAAAACAAACTTTAAAATTAAAGTTTACTAATTTGGTCTGTATTGTTGCCAGTGGTAGTGGTTCATACATGTGTGTGAGTTTTATTGATGGCTTTTTTCCAACTGCTTTGTTTTAGTCAACTAATTCCTAAATTTATTTAAAAATTGACATTCTGTCCCCACCCTTCTTTCCTGCTTAGGATTGCAACAACAGTAGAGGGTGATTTCTTGCTTCTGTTTTTTCTCGGGAATTGTTGGAAAATCCTCATTCTCACATTTGCCACAGTGATGAATTATGGTTAAGAATTATAGTAACTTAATGTAATCTCTGCCCTCAGTTTCCTTTCTGATGATCTCTAGATACTAAGAAGTTCTACAGGCAGAAAGAATGGTCAAAAATTTCTTTTCAACTTTATTTCTTACTGAAACAAAATTAAAAATCAGAATATTTAAATGTAATCTGAAACCTTAACATTAACTTTTAAACTTTTGAGAAACAGGTTGTAATAACTGATTTTTGGATAAGTCAGCCAGTATTTACCTGCAATTAATTTTTCTCTGGATTGACTCTTATATACTGTTTCTCTTTTGAAAGATACAGTTCATATTGCAGTGCTTTGTAATGCAAAGTTTTTGTGGACAAAATACTGAGAACATTTTTTTAAACTTCTGAAATTATCTTTCCATCTTTGAGCATTAAAAAACATGATTCTTTGCTTTTTATTTTTCCAGAAATAACTTGAATTTTCTAATGAGTTCTTGGTGGCCCAACCTTGAAGATCTTTATGAAGCAAATGTTCCAGTGTATAGGTTTATTCAGCGCCCTGGAGATTTGGTTTGGATAAATGCAGGCACTGTGCATTGGGTTCAGGCTATTGGCTGGTGCAACAACATTGCCTGGAATGTTGGTCCACTTACAGGTATTTTCAGTAATATAGTAACAAATTTCACATTTTAGAGGATTATTTCTAATAGATATTACTCTTCTATTAGAGAATAACGCTTTAAAAAGATAAAGAGTGTGTTTCTTTAATCTTAATTAAAAATCTTAATTGTTAGTATAGAGATTAAATTCAGGTAAAAATATGGCAATATAAGAACAAACGATTTCAGCAAATAATAAATGTATTTCTCTGTATACATAGAAAATAATATTTTTAATATTTTCAAGTGCTGGGTTTTGATTTTAAAGAAAGCCCTTTATAGAAGAGTAAAGCACTGTAGTTATTCTAGATTTTTTTTTTGTTTTTGTTTTTTTTTGAGACAAAGTCTCACTCTGTTGCCCGGGCTAGAGTGAGTGCCGTGGCGTCAGCCTAGCTCACAGCAACCTCAAACTCCTGGGCTCAAGTGATCCTTCTGCCTCAGCCTCCCAAGTAGCTGGGACTACAGGCGTGCATCACCATGCCTGGCTAATTTTTTTTTTTGTATATATTTTTAGTTGGCCAATTAATTTCTATTTATAGTAGAGATGGGGTCTCGCTCTTGCTCAGGCTGGTTTCAAACTCCTGACCATGAGCGATCCGCCCGCCTCAGCCTCCCAGAGTGCCAGGATTACAGGCGTTAGCCACCGCGCCCGGCCAAGATCTACATATATGATTGTTAAACAACAATGCAAAACTATTTTGAATTAAGTTAAAAAATGCAGAGTAGAGATAATAAGTGCTGTAAAATGCCAAAATATGGAGAGATGCGTGAAGACTAGCTTCACTGTGCATTCTGCTGCCTTGGCTGCTTTCTTGAGAGCTACTATGGACGTGATCATATTTTCCAAGGCAGACATTGCAGTATTAAGGCAACAGTCCAGGAGAGGAGTGATGGGGACTTGAATCAGGGAAGTAAGTGTGGGATTGTAGAGGATGGGTGGTAGAGAGCCTACGGTAAATTTAGGCTTTAAGTCTTGGAAATTGATTGAATGTGGGGGTAAAGAGAGAAATCAAAGATGATGCCAGGTTTTGAGCTTCTGGGTTAAAGGATAATGGTAACGTTACTATAAACAAGGACATGCAAGGGGAGCGAAAGGGGAAGGGGATAAAGGTGAATTCAGCGTGGGGTATATTAGTTTAAGGTCCTGGTGAGACAACCAGATTGTTCTGGTCAAGAATATGGCGGCGGCGCATGCCTGTAATCCTAGCACTTTGGGAGGCCAAGGCAGGAGGATCACTTGAGCCCAAGAGTTCGAGGTTGCGGTGAGGTATAATCAGGCCACTGCGCACTCCAGCCTGGGAGACAGAGCAAGAACCTGTCTCTTAAAAAAAAAAAAAAAAAAAGTAAGCATTTAAACTCTTCCTTAAACCATCTTCATCAGAAGCTTTGAAGCAAAAGCAGTCATTTACAGCTTCTTCACTTCCTTTCATCACCCCTACTTTGTTAATAGAGCACTATGAGATCTT
>CAUYRT010036149.1:0-20781 GCA_963574885.1 Lepilemur ruficaudatus
CAATTTTGTGGTTAGGTCGGTGTTGTGTGACATGTACGTGTGCGTACTTAGGGTCATGCTTTTAGCAGTTGCAGTCATGTTAAGTAGAGGACAATTTGGACATTATGATGTCCATTCACTTTGCAGTGATACTGGTTTCCAGTTTGTCAGAAGATTTGTTTCAGAAATAAAAATTGCTTCTTCCAGTTTTAATCTTTTAGCTCTAGATGCAGCATCTGGAAAACCGCACTTCGGCTGATCCTTAGTATGTGCGTGGTCTCTACATTTTTCCCCCTTTGAATTTGAAAATACACGACTAAGTCTAATGAAGACAAGGCATTTCTCTAACTATCCAGCTATGGCGCAGGAGGGTTCAAGATCATCTCGGGAATACTTTTCCAAAATGTAATGGTGGCGTGTGCTCTTTTTCACTTCAGCTATTTTTAGGTAGTCATTAAACAGTTGTTAGGCAGTTTAGTAAGTTTATATAAAACTGCATATTTTGAGGCTTTAAATGCCACAGGAGAAGTTCCAGTGTAAACAGGGAAGAATAGAATCAGTGCTTCAAACGGAAGCGCCCGGCACCATAGCTCATTCCAGTCGAGGAAGTGCTTAAAGCACAAGGCTGTGAGCACACGCCGGCCCGCCCCCGCTAACCCCAGCCATTAAGAAGGTTCTGGATGATTCATCTCTTCAGGTTAGCAAGTGGGGCCAAGGAAGCTGGATATCGGGTCTAGTTCTCAGTGGGTCCACGAGATTCGCTTTGTTTTGTGGTTACAGATTGTGTCTCAGCCCTTGATAACTGTCTCATAAATGCATTCCACTCCCCAAGAGAGTGTGGGTTACGAGCTGCTGGCTCCTGGCCAGAGGGATGCACAGCAAACTTCGGACAGGCGTGCCAAGAACGTCCTCTGTTTTTTAGACTGTTGGGACCATCAGTGCCTGGCGGGGCAGAGGCAGCTCTTCCTCAAGGTGACACCTGTCTCTCCTGATAAGCCTTGGCGCTCACCCCTCCATCTGGTGACAGGCTCTGACACCGGTCCGTTTCTCCTTGAGCCGCTGCTGAAGACGAGAGAAAGGAGTAAAAGCTGCTCTTGCTGTCTGGGTAATGTCCTGTGAACTTGCATTTATCACGAGAGTCAACCCTCTGGTACAGAGCGTCCTACTCTTTGTTTCATTAATTAAAATGCATTTGTCTTCTTAAAAGCAAGCTTTCATCTGGATCTCTCTGATGGCTTGAAAAAATTCTTTCTAGCTCCTCTTATTCAGAGCTCGAGTAAGTCCAGCAAGAGTGACGGCAGCAGTGGCCACCACCCAGCGCTTCCTCTGTTTGGCATGAGATTCGCGTATATTAACTCATTGCATCCCCAACAGAACCCTATCAAAAGGAAGCTGCTATTCTTACGACCACTCTTACTTCGTAGATGTGACGCAGGAGAAGTAAAGCGCTTACAGTCACGTAGTTCGTAAACTGGGATTTGGACCCAGGATGTGGCCCATTTAGAGTTGACTTTAACCCGCTATGCTGAGCTGTCTGACAACCGGGCAGCGCAGCAGCCTGCGTGCTCCCTGTGTGTCAGTCACTTAAAAGTAGAGCAAGACTTCTTTATGGTTTAATCTCACTGGTGTCTAAAACAAATTGCTCTTCCTTCTAAAGGTGATGGGGAGAGGCGGGGGGAAGGGGTGTTTTTTCTTTTAATGCCATTATTATGAATGAGATGCCTTTTGTATGCATGCCCCACTGTGTCCTAAAAACAATTTAGAAAGACTTTAGAACGCTTTTCTTCCGGGTTAACTAGGTTTAAAATTACCAATCAATTTCCCTCTTTGCCTGATTTTTTGAAATGGTAGATAGATCTTTTGATCTATCCCATCCTGAGTTTTTCTTGCCATTCTTGAATTTAGGATGCTCCTGTTACGTTCTCCCTCGCTCTCCTCTCCTGTTCTCTCTTCTTTTTCTTCTCTCTGCCTCGCAATCTCTTCCTTAGGCCTCTTAGCTCCCTGAGCGTTGCTTTCAGTACGATGGTCGTGACATTGGCCGATAGTTTTCAGATCCAGAGCTCTTTGATGGCGGGACTGCGTCTTGTTCTTCTAGCACCTAGCATTTGGGCCTGGCACACGAGGAACACTCAATAAATGTTTACTGAATGAGCAAATCCCTTCTTTCCCATCCTCTCTCTCACCCTTGGTCTATAACCTACGCCAGACACTCATTGTTATTTCATGCCTAAGTTACATCAGCTAGAATGTTTTTGCCTGCAAGTAACAGCAAAGGCAAGTCAACCTGGCTTCGGCAATGAGGAATTTTATTGGCTGACAGAACTGAAAGTCCAGAGATAAAGCAGGCCTCAAAGACAGACTTAATCCAAGCACTCCAGCGGGTTTCTTTGTAACTCTCCTGGCTCTGTCCTCCTTCCTTCGGCCAACAGTGTGATGATTACGGGATTTCAGACCTTCACGTCCAGCCTTGGCGACGTCCAAAGTGAAGCTCGAGAGAGGGTATTTTTCCTGCAAGTGTCTTTGTATTTCATCGTTTGAACTGGGTCACCTGCCTGCTCCTGAACCAATTCCTGTGGCCAAAGGATAGTCATGTTCTCAGTAGCTGACAGCTGGATTTGTGAGCCGTTAAAGCAACACGGAGGGTGGGACTCCTTGGAGACAAAAATACAGTTGACTCAACTTCTCCCGGAGCATGTGGTCTCTTATGAAGGACAAGTGGAAACCTGAATAAAACTTAGGGTACTTTTGGGAAGAAGGGGACTTTGGGGTTAATGGCCATCAATCTTCACCACACTAGGCTCTTCCAAACTTCCCAGTTGGTATCCCTGCCTCTGGACACGCTGTCCCTGTAGTCCTTCCCGTGTACTGCCACTGTATTGATCTCTCTGAAACATGACATGTATGACTACACTGATGAGCAATATGAAATAACTCCCCGTGGCTACTGGAAAATACTCTGACATTCAACCCTCTGTTTAAAACAATTGCACTTCACTCTTACAGATGTGTCTTCCAATTCTCTTGCACCATGAAGCTGGGCCTTGGCCAAATTGGTTTCCTCCTCATTCTCTGATACTGTGTGTTCGTACCTTTACTTGTGCATCCTGGTGTCCTCTCCCCAGCTTTCCTTTCCTGTGTGTGTCCAAATTCCAGCCTTGCTTTCAAGATCCACCTTCAATGGTTCTCTCTGAAGCATTTCGTGACCACTCGACTTTGAATCAATTTGCCTCCATTCTAAATACTACAACATTTATTCGTATAGCAAGGCATTCAGTGTATGTTGCTTTGTAATGCTGAATATTTTCTGATTTAAATTTGTTTTTCCCCCTGTGATCTTCCTAAGGTAAAATTAAAGATTTATATGCATTCATGATTCTCCTATTGTCTGAGTTACTGCCTTGCAATTGGTAGGTGTTCACTAAGGTATGTGTCAGCTGAGAAAAGTAGTAGCCAAAAAGCATGACAGGAGCATTTACACTGTGAAGGTGCCGCTCAGCTCTTTGAAAATTAATGGTACAAACATTTATCAGGAACCAACCATGCAACAGGTGCTGTGGAAGTTTCCAGAAATTGCAACAACGCATAACCAAAGCCCCTTCCCTCCCTGAGCTTACGTTTCTGCTGGAGAGATAGACAATAAACGAATTAATATTTAATCAAATATCAGGCAATGCCAACTTCTAGGAAGAAAAAGAAGAGAAAGAGGACAGTGGGGCTGATGTTTTGAACGTGGGTGATCAGGGACGACTTCTGAGCCATGGCCTGAGTGGAGATCCCTGAGAGGACATGGGACAGAGGGAACCCCAAGGCAGAAGCCCTAAGGAGAAAGCCCTAAGCTTGGCGTGCTTGAGAGCAAGCAAAAAGGCCAGCATGGTTTCGCATGCTGATGGGGAAGGAGTTGATGGGAGATGGGATCGTCAGGGAGCCAGGGTTTGGGTAATGTCAGATCTTGTAGGGTGTACCAGGAGCTCAGTTTTATCCTAAGCGAGATGGAATGCCTTTGAATGACTTTTGATCAGGTTAATCAGCTGACCTGATTTGCATTTTAAGAAAATCACTTTGTCTTCTATACAGAGAAGAGAATTTTGGGGAGCAAAACCAGAAGGAAGAAGACCAGACAGGTGGCTTTTGTAGCAATTGGGGTAAAGTATGATGGTAGCTTGGTCTAGAGCATTGGCGGAGGAGTCGGGGAGAAGTGGCTGGGATCTGTATACATTTGAAAGCAGAGGCAACAGAATTTGTGACGGATTGAATATGAGACACGTGTGTGTGCGTCATTGTAAACAAAGATGAGTAAAAAAGAATCAAGTCACATAATAGTGGCTTCTCAAATAGGAAATATAATTTGTGTTTTAGAAAGATCAAGTAGACATCTTGAACAGTAGACATTTCAAATACTATTCATAAAATGTACTAAAAAGTTTAAGAAATACGAGAAAAATGACAAAATAAAAATCGAAGGGTACTTAGAGTGATCATTTGTATTTGTGGCATTAATTTAGACGTCTTTTTGTAGATGTTGCATTATACGTTTTAAAAATTTCTTGCTGTGTTGAACATCTTCATTGTGTGAGTCCTAAATGAATTGAGAATATTTTGACTTATGTAATTAACATGTTGTACTGACTTAGAATTCATTCTACTTGGTATATAATATTTGATATATCACTTGCCTGAAATTTGACTCTTGTCATTTCCATTGATAAAAGGAAGGGGAAATTTGCTTGAATTAGTGCATAAGAATGAGTATACATATAAATAATGAATACTTTAAACAATAATAAACTTTAAAACTCCTAGTAAAATTGATCCGTTTTTAAAATATTAGGTATGTTTTCTGGAGAATTTGATTGTTCGTTATTTTATCTACTTAGATAAATTGGTCCACTTTTTTTCCCTGATTAAGTACTGCTTACAAAATTGAAACATTTGACATTCTTACACCAACTTTCTCTAATTTCGTTATCAAATTCATTCATGTTTATAATAATTTTGTAGTTTTCAAGTGGCAATTTATCCCCATTTCTTCAGTAGGGACAATTTAAGAGATAGAGAAATGAGTAATTTCCATTTAGAAATTGCTTTCTAATGCCTTCATGCTTGAGGAAAACACCATCTGGAATGCCTTAGCTTCTAGAAACAAATCTTTGTACTGCATATATATATATAATTTTTTTTTTTGCATTGAAATTCACCTACATTACATGACATTTATACTGACTATGTTGGGTTAAAAATTTGGTTTCAGTGGTATAACAGGGCTAATGTTCATTGGCTTCAATTTTATGGCCAAAGTGAGTCTGTTGGATGATCACTTTGATATCCCTCTAGAAGAGTTATATGTTTGCTTATTACCTAATAACTTACTACTTGGGGCAATTTATCTATGCATTGCTATTTTATGCAGTCTTTCATTCAATGAAAATATATTGAATATTCTCATTTTCTAGCCACTGTGGTTGATTGTTCATTAGAACTTTCGAAACAGTAGTCTTGTTAGATTTCTCACCCACTTGCCTTGTTACAGGGTCCAGTATCATTTTATGTGTCTTTTTTAATTGACACATTATAAATGTACATATTTATGAGGAACATAGTGATGTTTGAATATATACAATGCATAAGGATCGGGTCAGGGTGACTAGTATATCCATCATCTCAAACACTTTGCGTTGGGAATATTCAATATCCTCTCTTCTAGCTATTTGAACATATATGCTATATTATTGTTAACAGTCATCCTACAGTGCTACAGAACACTAAAACTTATTCATTCTGTCAAGCTGTAATTTTGTGTCCTTTAACAAATCTTTCCCTAACATTGTAAAACATCTTGTACAATTTGAGAGCCAAATACCACAGAACAGGTGGAATTTCAAGGATCCCTGCTCTATCTTCTCATCTGCTTTGATTCACATAATTTCTTGAACAAGTGACAAAAATCTTTCATTATGTAGCCAAAAAGAAAATGATTAAAATTCTTATTTTAGTCAAAGGGCTCTTTCATCAAAATTTTACCAGCTCTGTATTAATAGGCAGTTCCCTATTTTGGTGGTGGTTTGGTTAGACAGGGGAGGGTACATGCTTTGGACCCTTGAAATGAAGGACAGAATTAAGTGAAAGAGGCCAATGACAAAGTCAGTTGTTGACAACAATAACAAAAAATGGCGAACTTGGAAGACATCACAGCATTGCCAGGGATAACACTATTGACTGTCCTTTGGGTGGGGTCAAAGAGAAACTATGAAGAAGGTCGTCTTGCATGATTTGAAAGATAGGTGCCCTCCAGTTATGCAGATCTAGTTTCTAGTTTCTTCTCTGGCTGTGGTTGAGTATATATGTCTGTCTAATCTGGGCCTCGTTGTCTCTAGCTCTCAAATAAGGCACCAAACATTACAATGGCCAGAACACGGAGTTTGGTCTGGGTCCAAAAATCTGCTCAAGTTATTTCTTAACTCCGTTAAACCTTCACTTCCTCATCTGTAAAGTGAAGATAATAATATACAATCAGTAAGGATTTAAGAAAATTAGAGATAATGTAGACTAAGGATTTAGCATAGTACCTGGGACAGAGTAGTTGGTAAGTGGCAGTCAAATGGAATGAATTGAGAAGGTTGAACTAGAATCCTTAGTTCCAAAATCACTCTCAGGTTCTATTTTGGGATGTTTACCCATTCTGGGTTGTGTCCGCATGGTAACTTCCATCTGGAATGTTGTGGCTTCTAGAAACAGCAGTTCTTTGCCTTGGCTATCTTTGTTTTAAGAGGCATTTACTTTGTAATCTGTGCCGTTTTTGCATTGAAATTCCCTTTCTTGACATACAGCCTGACATGGTATAATTCAGTCAGTTTCGTATTATCTCTGTTATTCAACAAGACTGAATTTTCATCACTGGGAAAGCTGTTAACAGGGTCCCCATTAACTGAGCCTTCACTGAACATTTTCCTCGATTGATGCTTTAAGCTTCTGTCCCTCACCCTTTGAAAATACCAGACTGTATAGCTCTGGAACAGGCTGTGAGATTCTGCAGAATCTCACGGGTACAGAGGAGACACAAGGAATGTGTCACAGCATCCAGATCCAATTCTCAGTCGAAAACTTGGTTCCTTCTTCCGTATCCCACTCGACCAACTGGTAGTAGACATATTCGGACAGATGCTTGGAAAGTAGAAATTGTAACAGCGTGATAATGCGGAGTGGTTGAACTAAAGCCAAACTGTGGCTAGCATCTTTACAAACCAGACAGGTTAGTAAGAATTGTGACCCCCCCCTCCCCCGCCGGACCAAAAAAGGGGATTTTGTACCTTGGCTGGCAATTAGCCACTTTTTCCTTGTTTGATATTTAGGGCTTTCTCTTTTCCTGTGTGTGTATCTTTTGGGTAACACACTATGAATGAGTGCAGAAAAACTTCCCTTATAAAGGTAGTCATTTTATTCAAGATCGAAATGGTTTATTTTTCTATATTACATCAATTAGTACCTTCAAAAAAGGGTGAATTAATGAGGAGGAAAAATAAGTGAACACCCACACATATATACATATGTATGTGTACGTGCATGGAGAAATTTAACAGGGTGCATGATCGTTGATTATTTTAGCAGAGGCTGTGCAGTGAGCAACACAGTTACATATATGGTAATTCAGAACGAAAAGGAATTAATTGTGTTGAAATTTCCCTTTAATTTTTACTAGTGACAGCTGTTATGAAAAGCAGGTTGTTGGAGTAAAAAAAACCACAAAATAAACAAACTAGTTTTATAATCGCATTTTATGGAGTCTTTTGGAATATAATAAAAATGTTCACAGTCCGTGTTTCTCCACCTATGCCAAGTATCCATTGTGTTTCTGCTTATTCATCTGTGCATTGAAGTTGCGGTAGGAAAATACAGTCATTTTGGTAAAGGTTAGATTTATAAGCTGCAATAAAAACAGGCTCATTCAAACAAAAAAGCAATCAGATTGCAAAATGGCAAATAAAAGGGGAAGCTTATCCTTACAGGAGAAAAATATTAAATTTTAACGTTATGTTTAAATAGACAAAGAGACCTACTGCAGACTTTAAAAGTGCTCATTTTGCTTCCGTTGCTGCAGTTCAGCTTACAGATGGTCCATGAGATAGTTGCTATAGAAACCAAACCTTTTTCATCAATCTCTCTCTGTTGCTATGGTGTGTTTTGCGGCTGGCACACGTAAACTTTTGTATGAAGAGTCATTTATGCTTTTCATTACTGACCTTATAATGAGGCATATTGATTATGCATTAACCAACAAAGTGTAGCACGAAACCATGCATCCCTGCTAAACACCAGGAACTAAGCCAAACAGGTAGACCTAAAATTATTTGTAGACGTACAGTGTGCATTTGTTAACCAGGCTTTTCGAAATACCACTCTGATAAAAGAAAACTTGTTTTAATTGACAGGAGGAGAATCTTTTTTTTTCTTGCGAGTGGGAGTTTTTCTTATAAAATTTAAAGTCTCCTCAAAGTTAAGTCTGTATTAGGATTCAGACTTCCTGATTTGTAATTTTTGCTTTGACATTTGATATGCGGCCTTAGGCAAATCATTGAACCTCTGGATTTAATGGGATAAAGAAACTATGGCATAATAGGATTTATAGGTGGTAAGCTCCATCAGGGCAGGTAACACTACCTGTTTTGTGTACCTTTATACATTCAAAACTGTGTTACAGTGTCTAGACAGAGAGCCTGGAACATAGTAAACACTTAGAGACACTTGTTGAGTGAATGAGTACACAAATTGTTGCTTTTGATCACAGAGGCATCTCATACTGTAGTTTCGGTGTTAAGTCAATTTCAAGAGTAGTCTTCATTTCATTTAAACGCAACAAACGTTTAACTTCTAGTAGTGGTAAAATGCAAACATTGGATGGGACCTTGGTCTGTTTATCAATTCTCTCTTCCACTGCAGCCCCTTTGAGCGGGGCCGAGGGGGTGGTATTTAAGTCCTCCCCCTTCCTTACCAAAGCTTGACACCTCCCAGTGGTGTGATTTCGATTAGAAATCAAGGAAGCAGAGATGTTATATAAGCTGCCAGGGGTGGGAAATTGTCTGAATTCTTGCTCTGGTTTGGTCTGGTTCGGTTCCACCTGTTGCTGCCAACATTGGGGGTGAGTCCCAGGGAAAGGGGGTGCATGGTTTGCAGTCTCCCCAGGCCACTTCCATTGATGAGGATTCTTAGAAAAGCTGTACAAGCGGTTCTCTCCACCCACTTCTTCTCCAGCAGGGGGCAAACACTTCTTGCCCTCCTGCCTGGGCATCGCTACAGCAACTGCCCGGCCTCCTGACTTGTGTGCCCTTTCGTGTGAGTTCATTCTTTCCCTCCCCTTTCCCCACACTGTGCCACGTTCCCTCTTTTCCTTGATGGCAACAACTCTTCCAGCAAGCCTGCCTCCTGCTTTCTGACATGTCTAAGGAAATGTACAAGCAAGACATGAACTGTGTCTATGCCCTCCCCCAAATTCCAGGGAGGGGGCACATGCAGATTCTCCCATGAACTCGCCAGTGTGCTTTGGTCCTCTCTGAAGGCTGTGCTGGGCTATCACTGCCACTGAGCAAGCAAAGGCTTGGGAAAGGGTAAGGCCAGCCTCCATTTCGTGTTGGCAGGTAGGTAAGAAGTGCTAAAGTAAGATAAGCATATAAGTCAAAGTTTCAAATCCGCCATGGGGCAGGGATTGGCACAGTGGTCCATCCCATCCCTTATCCATGGTTTTGCTTATTGTGGCTTCGGTTACCCGGCGGTCAACTCTGGTCTGAGAATGGGGGAATGGTGATCAACTCTGGTCTAAAAATAGGGGAACATAGTACAATAAGGTATTTTGAGAGAGAAAGGGAGACCTCACATTCGCAAAGCTTTTATTAGTGTATGTTATAGTTGTTCTGTTTTATTAGTTACTGTTAATCTCTTACTATACCTGATTTATGAATTAAACATCATAGGCATGTATGTTTAGGAAAAAACACATTATAGATAGGGTTTGGTATAATCTGTGGTTTCAGGCATCCACTGAGGGTCCTGGAACATATCCCCTGTGATTAAGGGGAGACTACTGTAAATCATAGTTAATAACATTAGATTCTAGAGTATTACAAAATACGTAGTTAGCATTTACCAAAAATTAAAGTTTGTAACTGGATTGAAATCACGTAGTGCTTAAGTTTATAATGTAAACACCTGCAGTACTATATAGCTTAGAAAATCGTTTGCACACATTCGTTTACCTTTTGACTTCTCATTGTTCTTTGTTTTCAGAGTATATTTCACATGTACATTCTATTGGACATAATCCGCAAGTCACATAGCAGGAACTTTAGCTTCCTCAGTTATTTAAGAATCATCATTTTGCAAAACATCATGTTGTACAACATAAATAGTTTTTATTTGCCAATCAAAAACCAGTTTACAAATAAATAAAAGGAACCATTGTTATGAAAAAAGTTATACCAGCAAAAAAATATAGAATGATTGATGGAGTTTTTATGTAGAATTCTGCGTAATGCAAATTGGTATATGAATATTTTATGTGTGCTGCTCTTTTTTTTTAAATCCCAAGGTTCTTTTTAAAACCCAGAATTTTAGAAAAATGCAAATATGAGATGCATCTTTCTAGTCAGAGGGACTGCAAAATACCAGTTTAACACAAGTGCTAAGACTCAGACATGTAAACGGGTCATGGCTGGTAAGCCCTTTTTCTTAAGTCATTTATAAGGAGCTTGAAAAAGGCTCTTTTAATGACAGGATTTTTTTTTTTATTGGACCTGTTGATATTACTCATTCCTTACCACTTGTTCACGTTACTTGTTAAGTTTTCACAGCCTGGGACCCAGACTGAAGAAGGTCTAACGTCCTTTTCCATAGTCATCTTCACTACTGGAAAGGCAACTCTTGGGCATACTATTTTAGAGAAGGTCTAAGCCATAGAAGATACGGTGTTTAGAGAGAAAAGGCCCTTGTGCACAAATTAATTCCCAAGAATTCTAATGGACATCTGCATATTAGCATAGGGTGATGTTGAGTTCTGTGTTGGGATTTTGTGGTGTGCACCGTTGTTTTGTTTGACCATCAAATCGCTGGATCTCAACGGGAGAATGCCCACATTTAAATAGAAACCAAACTATGCAGTGCAAATCTAATATCTTTTCTAGATTAGCTGCTATTTCATGTTACCTACAGAACTGCTTCCTTCCCCTTTTTGTGGGTAATGGGCTTGGCTACTTGTAAAACATAATGTAAATGTTATATCTTATTCATGCATCCAGGAAGATATGCCTTAAAAATTACTTTCAGTTATATGCACAAAAGTGTGGCTTACTTTTTTAAAAAAATGTCATGTGCTTTAGGGAAAAAGAAAACCCTACCAAAACAAAAAAGCAAAAGAACAGTTTAATGACAAAGATCAACTTCATGGAGCACTAAAAAAAAAAAAAAAAAAGTGTTTTTTTGGTTTCTTTGTTTGTTTGTTTTGATAGATGTGTTTCTCTGGGGGTTTTCTGTTTTAACTTACAAATGGTTATTAAATTTTCAAGAAAGATCTTCTCTTAACTCTCAAAGTCTGCCGATTTTCAGACTTTTATAGCAGGAAATAGAAGTAAGGATGTGCTTTTCCAGATGTTTCTGGCTTGCTCTTCATCAACTGAGTGGTTTTATAAGTTGATACCTAAGCCTGGAGTAATTTTGAGCTGCATTACAGTGAAGGGGTCTGTTTGAAAATTTTTAACCATGTTATGATTTTTTTCACTTAAAATTAAATGTGCTGTATTGGGTTGGGAGAATTGATAATATTAGCTATTGATATATGTTTATAATGTACCCAAATTTGATCTTTTGAAAATTTTATTCTCATTAATGCAACAAATTTAAGAGCACCACGAAATAGTCTTTCTTGACCTTAGGAATTAATATTTCCACAATTAGAAATTTTTTGAGCTGTTTATGTCTTGATTATTACTCTGGACAGATTTCTCCAGATAAACATAGTCTGAAAAAAACTTTCTCAAGGCTGGGCACGGTGGCTCACGCCTGTAATCCTAGCACTCTGAGAGGCCAAGGTGGGCGGATGGTTTGAGCTCAGGAGTTCGAGACCAGCCTGAGCAAGAGCAAGACCCAGTCTCTACTAAAAATAGAAAGAAATTAGCTGGACAACTCAAAAATATATAGAAAAAATTAGCCAGGCATGGTGGCGCATGCCTATAGTTCCAGCTACTTGGGAGGCTGAGGCAGAAGGATCGCTTGAGCCCAGGAGTCAGAGGTTGCTGTGAGCTAGGCTGATGCCACGGCACTCTAGCCTGGTCAACAGAGTGAGACTCTGTCTCAAGAAAAAAAAAAAACTTTGTCAAGACCTGTATTTTTTGTGAAGATAAAAATACTAGTTTGGATGTTTTCCCATTAACAAATTATCTAAAGCTCTTTGGTGAATGTAATGGATAAAAGAATGAAAAAGATGTCTTAATGCTATCCGGCACTTAAGGCTAATTTCTTAGAGAAGCTTTGCTAAAGTTGAAATTTACAGGAGGGACAGAATGTTGTATGCCTCGGTTTGGAAAGTGAACTGCTCTTCCTACCATGGTTACATTTTTGGTGGCTTCATTTGGGGGAGCTTGGCAGGGCAGAGCTGGGACCTTCCAGGAGACTAATCAAGCTTTTAGACTGTATTGAAATACACTCAAGTTGGTGTCTGAAGTTAATTTTGGAAGTCGAATAGCCTAGAGACACATTTTAGCTTTTGTGCTATAAAGGAAGTCCCAGCTCATATACAAAAGTGTTATAAAATCCTTTATTATGGTTCTCACAGCCCTGATGCCTCTGGCCCAGGTAACAGGGTAGACAGGTAAGAACCTTCGCAGGGACCTGGGGGGAGGATGCTGAACAGGGTGGGAAGTAGTCCTTGTGATTATACGGGAGAAGAAAGTAGTTGTTACTTAGATTATTAGACCCAAATAAAACAAAAAGCCAAGAGTTTTGGTACTGATGACAAAAATTGCATTATATGAGATTGCTTGATTTTTTTTTTTTCAGCCAACATTAATGGAATTACTGTCATATAGGTCAACTCTAACTCATTTGCATGTGCAAATAAGCTTGACTGTTAATAATTACATATTTCATTTAAAAACGGTAAATTATGTATTAGATTCCACTAGCAAGTGAAAATAGCTTGTCATGAAATTTGCATGCTATTTTCTGTCTGGTTGTCCTTATTCTAAGCTTGCTTTAATATTATATTTTTATAAGGACATTTTCCTAGTGGTAGTTGTTACTAAAATACATAAAAGACTGACTATTAAATATTTTAGAAGACTAATTCCTGGTAATTTCCTCAAATTATCTATAAATATTACTTTCTGAATAAGAAATATTCCTTTATATTTCTATTAATAAAAATATAACTCCTATAAATACAGTATAAATCTATCCTAATCTATTAATCATGTCATATTGTTCTCTAATTAAAGGTTAGGTACCTGGGAACACATAGAAGAATTAATTAATGATAAAGTAGGTTATTTTCCAAACTCCACTTCTAACTCTAAAATATATCTTTAATGAAATATCTCTAGTACTTTTTATTTTTCCTAAGAGTTTGTAATGACATGAAAATTCACCCTTTTTTATTAAGTATGTAGGAGTAAATTTAAAAAAGAAATCGTTCATTTTGTTTTTCACATAAACAAAGTCATGTTGTAGGTATCTATAAAGGTCCTTAAATATATTTGACTTCCTAGTCTTTTAATTTTAGAAACTTTAAAATGGGGGAAGCAAATAATGTAGTTACATCAGGACTGGAACTAACACTGAGAGGTCATTTGTCTATCTAGCCTTCACACAGGAAATCACGCAAATGGATTTCCAAAATTTTGACTTCCATTCTTTATGCCTGATATTGCTCTTATATATACTGTTATTTATATGACCTATATCTTTTGATTACTTTTGTGGAAGCACTGAACCTTCTTCAGAAGAGTACCCCAGTTGCAGTCCCCATGACTTAATTTCAAATTTTCTTTTTTAAAAAAAAACATTGCAATGGACCACATACACGACGGTGGTCTCACAGCATCATAATGGAGCTGAAATTCCTTTTGCCTAGTGATATCATAACCATCCCAACGTCATAGTGCAATGCATTATTCACGAGTGTGTGGTGATGCTGGTGTAAACAAATCTACTGCACTGTTAGTTGTGTAAAAGTCTAGCACATAAAATTATGTACAGTGTATACTTCATTATGATAATAAATGACTATGTTACTGGTTAAAAAAAAAAAAAACAAAAAAAACATTGCAGAATATCCCCGCACTAACTTGGAAACAAGTATTGAAGCCTGGATTGGATCAAAAACAGAGGACCTCTACTTCTGCATTCATTTGTGTCTTGCACAGGGATGCTATTAAAAATATTTAACAACCGTACACTGAGGTGACAACCAGCCCAGGAGCTCTTCCACCATTGCCTTGTTGAGACAGGTTGTAACTCCTTTAACTGCTGGATCCCGGGAAGAATTCAGGGCGGTGGATGTTGTAGGACGAGTGTGGGGTCTTAGAACCATGCCTGTGTGTGAACTAGTAAGGAGGCATTTCAGTGTGGCAACAGCTGCCATGGCTGTGCCCGCGTGTACTGGCCCAATGTCCCTGTGTCACAGCCACTCCATGGATACTTTGCCCAGACTGTGATAGGAGGAGGGTAGTATTTAGTACTGATGATTAGAATAAAAAAAAAAAGTCATGCTTGTTATTCAGTGGCTGTAGTTTTTAAGAGAAGAATTCGCTAAAAGTCCTCGGGCCTTACTGGTTGTGAAATGCTAACCCTACAATGTAAAAGTTAAGACAGCTTGGAGGAAAAGTTAGACTGAGGATTGGTTCCCTCCCATCCACTTAGAGGTTCCCAATATGGCGATTCATGGGTGCAGCAGCGACATCTAGTGTTCCCTCCGAAGATAGCAGCGAGTATGAGTGGCGTCAATGTGTTTATTTCACAAGTAGCCTACAGACTTGATGATTTCATTCAGGGTCTGACTTTGACCCTTTTTGAAGCACATCACATTCGTCTGTGTGAGGGGGCTTGACTGATTCCAGGTTTTTATACCCACTCGGGCAGGTCCTGTGGGGAGGCCAGACACGTTTGCCTCGTGTTCTGGTCCAACTCTAATGAGCCCTGAGCTCAGGGGATGCCCCGGGGAAAAAGGCATTTCTGGGGCCAATCTGAAGGATTTGCAAAGCATATCGAGTGAGCCCAAAACTACTTTGAATAAAAAGAGGGCAGCAGCTCAAACTTAGCCTTTTCTCATAATACGTTTTGACAAAAATAGTCATTTTGAATTAGATGTGATGGGCGAGCTCTTAAGAACTAAAAATGAAAATTGGCCAAACTCTTTTATGGTTAGACGTGTTCTGACTTTTGCTGCTCTATATCGGACGATTTTTCTTATGCTTGGGATTCATGAATATGTGTTTTATTTGTCCTTCTTGGTGAGCACAGCACTAAGGATTTGAGTGAGCTTGAGAAGGAGAAACATCCTTTTGGGCAGAGACTAGTCCTCTCTGTCCCTTCGCTGCCCATTTCCAAGACCATGTTGATATTTAAGAGCAGCCCGTGGTGGTGGTTTTGTCTTGAGTCTAATGTTGGTGCAGAGCAGGTGCTTTCAGATCAATTCTTGATGCTCTGTGAATAGTTGCGCTGTTGGTTTTGTGTACCTTTAGGACCTCAGTCATTGTTGTTCTATAACTCTCTCCTGTTATTTTTGTTTAAAACAAGTCTTGAACTCGTCTCTGAGATCCTTGAATAGGAAATTCTGATGGTTTACCAGAAGAAGGGCTTTGCCATAGATCTGTTCAACCCCTTCAGTCTTAAGCAAAAAAAAAGAAAAAAAATGCATGGTTATTTTATTATTGGTGGACATATTCTATGATTACAACCATGTGCACCGTTCTTGGCCCCTGATTTGGTCAGTAATGGCAGTAAACACCACTAGAGTGCCTCTAGCTCAGTGATGTAAAAACATTTGGTTTTTGTAGAATGCTTAAAAAAAAAACCCCTAGCTTGTACAGAATGACATAAATACCAATCTTGTTTGTTGGGGTTGGGGAGAGGACTGGGGTGCCACCTGCTGGTTTCTTCCCTTTCTCCCATAACCATTGATGGTGGTTTAAAAAAATTCATTGTGTGAGATTCAGCCATTTCTTAAACTGTTCAAATTCTGAAACAGAGGTCTCATGAAAAGTTTCTTAAAAGCTAGCATAAATAAATATATTGGGTTATAGACTTCTGCTTGGGTTAAGGGACCAGTGGCAATGTAGATTCACAACCGAGTCTGGGTGGAGGTACTATAAATACATTCCTTTAACTAGTCCATTTATTTGGGCCAAGTTGAGCAATTTCCTAGAGATTACCCAAAAGTCCATTCCAGGTTGTAAAAAGAACCTTTATATTCATGTATTTCTTCATATATTTATTGAACAACTATTTACTTAGTATATGCTATAGCCAGGCATGTGGGATACATCGGAAACAAACGTTTCTTGTGACCCTGTATGCGCCCCAGGAAATTCCCTGCCCACATGGGGCTTGTATTTTACTTGGTAGATATAGCTGTAAACATTATCATGAACAAGCCAATTTTTAGTATGGCCAAAGCTTATAAATGATATAGAAAAAAAGAAAATAGAGATGACAATAAGGCAGACAGGAGTGTGTATTACAGTCTTAAATGGGGAGGTCAAGATGATTGCCATTGAGAGTGACATTCAAGCACAACTTGATATGAGGAATAGGTCAGGCAGATGTCTAGGAGGAGAATGTTCCAAGCAGAGGGAACAGCCATGGCAAAGGCCCAACGACAGACTGTGCCCTGTGTGTTCAAAAACACCAAGGAGGCCAGGGTGGCTGGAGCAGAAAAGAGGGAAAGAGATGAGGTGGGAAAGGGAACCAGGCCGGTTCATGCCTCTGCGTCCACCCCAGGAAATGCCTGCCCCTACCTTCCTCTTCATGGCCTTCGCTTGCTTGAGATGGTGGTGCATGTTTTAGTTTTCCAGGAGTGTCGCATTGTTATAAAGAACCTCTCATACCTTTGGTATCACACTGAGTCATGATTGATGTGCCTTTCATTCCCCGTGTCACATTTTTCAGGACATTGTAAAATTTGCAGGGAGAACTGAGTTCTCATGGTTGGTACACACTGCGGCTGTGATTACAGAGGCCTGAGGCAGCCCACTTTGGTCTGACATGTCATTACCAATTTAATAGAAATATTTCTTGTTTGACTAATCTGTAACAAATGGAAGTTCTTTGTTAGAGTTTGTCTTTCTGAACTCTGAAGGTATTTTAGCCACTAATGGAGTAATGGAGTGACAACATGCTGTTTTGACTAGCCAGTTAAACAACTTGTTGAGTCAGACAAACTTAATTGTTTTAGATTATTGATTACCACTGGTCTCATTCGATTAATTTGAAATAGTAGAGGCATAGATTCTTCAAGTTTTAGATCCTGAGAGACATTAAATATTCTGTTGGAACTTTTTCATTCCATAGATGAAAAAATTGAGGCCCAGAGAAGTGTGTGGATGTGTAGCCCTGCCGTTCACTTGGCTCTGTGTGAGTGTGTGAGTGTGTTTGTGTGTCTGTATGTATGAAATTTACCTCCTACTGAAACACTTCTATAATTTGGAATTCAGAATCCTTGTTTTTCCACTCTTGTTCTTATGAGAAAGAAGACAAGTGAATTTTAAAGATTTGCTGGTTATAATTTGTTCTTTCTTTTTTTTTTTTTTTGCCTCAAATATTAAATGACTCAGCTGTCATTGTTCTGTAAGGGTGGGGAAAGAAGTCATTCGGCTTGTGTTGAAAAGTGGAAGAGAATCAGATGACCTGATAATTCAGTTTCCCTGTGCTCTTGACAAAGACATTTGACCTTCCAGGAATGGTCAGCTGCAAAAGACTGAGTATTATTAACTTTTAAACGTGGCTATTGGAAAATGATTTCCTAATCCTTTTGCCATGTTCCTCTTTATGTCTGTAGTCCCGGAACAAGTTGTCGAGGACAGAAGTGAGCTAGCACAGACGACCTATTGGACATTCCATCTGGCTCTAAATATCACTTGTAGATTAAATAGCCATTTGGGGCATCCTTTAGAATATAAAAACTTGGGCAGTAGTTTAGATGTTATATATTCTAGTCATTTTTACATTTCTATGTCTCTAAAATGTAATAGCTTCTTACTATTATTCATCTTATCTTGAGCTTATCTCTCACAAATTGTACTTTCTGTCTTAGCTCCTCTTAACTACTTATTGGATATCATTATTTACGTTTGTTTCTGGAGGATCCTAAAGGGATGAAGTTTGGATTTTTCCCTTTTATAGGAAAATGCAAATAATCTGGCTTATGATGTAGAGAAATTAGGGCACTTGGTGGGTAGGGGCTGGGACACTTCTGGCCTGGTTGGCTCTTTGCTCAGAGGAGAGATGGGGAGGAAATCCAGGTCACTTTATGACCTTTTATGAGAAGATCTTCCCAAAGATTTTCATCTGTTTCCTTAAGTCTTAGGAATTTTCAGGGCATGACACCTGCTCACATTCCAGTGTAAGTATGTAAATTCATTCCAAGGCCAAGCACGAGTAATATTGATTGTGTCATGGACTCACAGGGGGATTATGAATTGATTGATATGCCAGCACCCATATCTGATTCCTGGAACTTTTTAAAATTTATTTATTAATGAATGAATGAATGAAATGAGGGTCTCACTCTTTTACCCTGGCTGGAGTGCAGTGGTGCAATCATAGTTCACTGTATCCTCAAACTCCTGGATTCAAGCCTCAGCCTCTCAGGTAGCTGGGCCTACAGCCATGCACCACCACACCCGGCTAATTTTTAAATCTTTCTTATAGAGATGGGGTCTTGCTATGATGCCCAGACTGATCTTGAACTCCTGGCCTCCAGTGAGCCTCCTGCCTCGCCCTCCCAAAGCACTGGGATTACAGGCATGAGCCGTTGCGCCTAGCCAAATTCTTAGAAGTATTGCTTGTTCTATCAGAATTCATTAGACAGTTCACAAGTTTCAATTAAAAAAATGTTTTGCTCATGAGCACTGAAAAGCATTTTAAAAGACCTTTATAGATTCATTTAAACAGAAGTAAAATGTTTGAAATGGCTATCTTTCTTCTCTAGTACAGTTTTCCATGAATCCATAGAAGCCAGTCTAGAATCTTGGACTGTATTTTATGTTACATCTTTATCAAAAACATGCAATATTTACTTCTGAAAAATAGCATTGGCCAGATCAGTGTTGAGGTAGAGTTTTGCTCTTTATAGAAAGTATTCCAGCTAAAAATGAAGAAGGGATCAGAGAATAAGAATTTCACCATTCTGCAATGCTCCTAACAGTGATGTCCATAGTTGCCAACCTCACAAAGAAAGAAAAGAACCTGGCAACATGAACCTCCTGGTGGGATCACACAATACACCTATGGGGTGTCCTGCCAGATTCATATCAGAATCTGATGAAACCTCTAGATCTAAGTAGCAGTTAAAATGGAATATGTTAAACACAACACAGGCATGCAAGAGTCAGATTGTGTGAAACTCTATAAGACAAATGACGAGTTTTCTTCCATGACTCAATTGCAAGGGGACAGTGGGAAGAAATGGTGCGGAATTTGCAGATTAAAGAAACTTGAGACCCTGCAATCAGTTGCAATGTATGGAACTTACTTGACTCCTGATTTAAACAAGTGATTGGAAAAAACAAATTTTAAGAGATAATAGGGGAAATATGAACACAGACTAGATGTTTACTAATATTAAAGAATTGCTGTTAATTTCTTAGTTTTTTATCATAGCTCTTATTATTAAGTTCTTTTACAAACAGTATGAATCTTTTAGAGATACCTGCTGAAATAATATTCATGGATGGAATGAAAAAAAGGTGGTGTTTGAATTAAAAAGAACTTTGAATGTAAAAAATGTGAAACTTGTCTCAAAATTGGCCTTTAATTCCATCGTTAACTTGTTTCCTTTGAGCCTCCTGTGTGTTACATAAATGACTCAGAAATCCCATCTGACACAACTTGAGAAGGTTTTATGTTTTGCTGTCAATCATAGGCATGTGCTGTAAGCATGACACACACAGATGAAACCATTTAAATCGGATTCTTAGCATTACTGATTTTGCTTCAGAAACAATTCTTTGATTTTGATGCCTTTTGCTTAATCCTTACATGCCTGGTCTTCAGATATGAACTATGTATTAAATCATGTACCCAACATCTATGTATGTGATCCTGAGCATTGATCATTGATATAAATAATCACAAGTCCATGGCACTGTGGGATAGCACAGTATCAGAGATGCTCATCGGTAATAAGCCTCCAGCCAATATGAATAAATGAAATTTCATTTCGTATATTTGATTTTTTTGTGAAAGCAAAAGAATATTATGCTCTTAATACATTCTTCTTGTTCAGCAAATAATTATTAATCTTTTACAAGATTTTCAAGAGGAATTACAAAAATGTACTAGTTTTTTTTGTTTGTTTTTTTTTTGTTTTTTTTTGAGACAGAGTCCCACTCTATTGCCCTGGCTAGAGTGCCGTGGCATCAGCCTAGCTCACAGCAACCTCAAACTCCTGGGCTCAAGCGATCCTCCTGCCTCAGCCTCCCAAGTAGCTGGGACTACAGGCATGCACCACCATGCCCGGCTCATTTTTTGTATATATTTTTAGTTGTACAATTAATTTCTTTCTATTTTTAGTAGAGACGAGGTCTCGCTTTGCTCAGACTGGTTTCG
>CAUYRT010036150.1:0-22586 GCA_963574885.1 Lepilemur ruficaudatus
CATTGCAAATAATATAATACATTAATTCCACTGAACTGTATGCTTAAAATGGTTGAAATGATAAATTTTGTTATGCATATTTTATCAAAATAAAATAACTTTAAAATGATCCATTTAGATCATTTACTAAAGATCGAATTACATTTAACTAAGGAGGTGAGAGACCTATATAGGGAGAACTGCAAAACACTGAGAAAAGAAATTGCAGAGGATATAAACAGTGAGAAAACTCTACCATGCTCACGGATCAGCAGAATCAATATTGTTAAAATTTCCATACTACCTAAAGAGATACAGAATCAATGCAATGCCTCTCAGAATACTATCATCATTTTTCACAGATCTAGAAAAAATAATTCTATGCTTTGTAGGGAACCAGAGAAGACCCTGTATAGCCAAAGCAATCTTACAGAGAAAGAACAAATTGGGAGGCATCAATCTACCATACTTTAAGCTATACTACAAGGCTATAGTAACCAAACCATCATGGTACTGGCACAAGAACATAGATATAGACCTTTGGAACAGGACTGAAAATCCAGATATAAAATCATCTTCATATTGTCATCTGATCTTTGACAAAGCAGACAAACATATACACTGGGAAAAAGAATCCCTATTCAATAAATGGTGCTAGGAAAATTGGATAGCCACATGCAGAAGATTGAAACTAGATATGCATCTCTCACCTCTCATAAAAGTCAACTTCTGATGGATAATAGACTTAAACATAAGGCATGAAACCATAAGATTTCTAGAAGAAAATGTTGGGAAAACTCTTATAGACATCAGCCTCAGCCAAGAATTTATTAAGAAGACTCCCAAAGCAATCACAGCAGGAACAAAAATAAATAAATGGGATCTGATCAAATTAAAAAGCTACTGCACAGCCAAGGAAACTATCATTATAGTGAATAGACAATCTACAGAATAGGAGAAAATATTTACATGCTACACAACTGATAAAGGGCTGATAACTAGAATCTATAAAGAACTTAGGAAAATCAACAAGAAAAAATCACAACCCCATTAAAAAGTGGGCAAAGGAAATGAACAGAAACTTTTCAAAAGATGACAGAATAATGGCCAGCAAACATATAAAAAAGTATTCAACATCTCTAATCATCAGGGAAATGCAAATCAAACCACAATAAGATATCACTTAAATCCAGTGAAAATGGCTTTTATCAAAAAATCCCAAAACATGCTGGTGTAGATATGGAGAGATAGGAACACTCTTAACAATACTAGTGAGATTGCAAACTAGTACAGCCTTTATGGAAAGTAATATGAAGATACCTCAAAGAACTAAAAATAGAACTTCCATTTGATCTAGCAATTCCCCTACTAGGCATCCCACTACTGGGCATCTACCCAAAGAAAAAAAGAGTCATTCCATAATAAAAACATCAGCACTCAAATGTTTATAGCAGCACAATTCACAATTGCAAAGATGTGGAAACAACCCAAGTGCCCATCAATACGTCAGTGGCTTAATAAAATGTGGTGTATGTATACCATGGAGTCTTACTCATCCATAAAAACAATGATGAACTAGCACCTCTTGTATTATTCTGGATAGAGCTAGAGCCCATTCTTTGAAATGATGTATCACAAGAATGGAAAAACAAGCACCACAGTACTCACCATCAAATTAGTACTAACTGATCAACACTTAAGTGCACACATGGGAGTAATTTTCATCAGATGCCAGGCAGGTGGGAAGGGGGTGGAGGAGATGGGTAAATTCACAACTAACGGGTGTGGGGATGGGCATGCTTGTTGGTCTGGCTTGGTCAATGCAAAGGCATTATATGTAACCAAAATATTTCTAACCTCATAATATTCTGAAATTTAAAAATGAAAAAATAAAATATCATGTGTTTAAAAAATAAAGATTGAATTAAATTTTATTTTTACTATTATCTACTTATCTATTCTCTTTAACCTTTTGCTATTTTCAGTCATTTTGTCTTAACTGTTTTATGTCAGGTAACTTTATATATTTTCCTTGGGAATGATGCATACTTGAATTCTATATTTGGCCTAATTTTGCATTCTTTTTCTTTTCTTAATAAACTTTATTGAGATATAAATTAAAAACAATAAATTGTCCAAAGTTCAATAAGCTTTAACAAATGTATGGTCCTTTACCAAATCAATAAAGTTCTCTTCTCTTTTAGTTTGCTGAGAATTGTTTACAGGAATGGTTATTAAATTTTGTCATGTTTCTGGAAATCTTTTAGAAGCTCATATAATTTTTTAACCAGTTTTAGCATCCAATTGAGAAATAAATACCAGTAGAGTGTTTTGAGATATAGTTTACACACAGTAAAACTATTACAGTTGTTCCTTTGAATGTCTTGCTTTATTTTGTTTTGTTTTGCTTTTCCCCCTCTAGCTGCCTTCAACATTGGCTTGTTATTTTTGGCTTTCTGTAGTTTAACCTGATATGTTTGTGTGTTGCTTTTTGCATTTTTCCTCTTTGAGTTTTTCTGACCTTCCTGGATGTGTGGTTTGCTGTATTTCATTAATATTAGAAAATTCTAGGCCATTATGTTTGAAACATTGCTTCTGCCCATTATCTTTCTTTTTTCCTTTCTGAAAATGCAGTTACATTTATGTGCTGATTTATATTGTCATACAGCTCTTGGGATCTTTGCTCTGGTTCCCACCTTCTGCACCTCTACTCCCTAACATACATACCCATTTTATTCTTTGTATTTCAATTTGGATAATTTTTATTCACTTCTCACTTTCACTGATTATTTCCTTACCCATGTCCAAACTTTTGATGAGTCCATCAAAGAAATGTCTCATCTATTACATTGTGTTTTTTATTTCCATCATTTCCATTTGACTTCTTTTGTACTTGCATCTTTAAGTCTATGGATTGCTTCATCTCTTGATAATGGTTAGGTTTTTTTCTTGCTTTATTGTGTCTCATGATTTTTTTAAATTGAATGTCAAAAACTGGGACATCGATAGAGACAACGATCAATAATATTACTCTCAGAAATGGACATAAATTTTCTCTTTATTGTGTGAAATTAAGTTAATTCCATATTTGTGGGAGCCAAACTCCAACTTCTATTTTTTGAGTCTTAGAGGGGAATGGATTGTTTATCTCTCCTCCTCTGTCTTACCCAATGAAACATTTTTATTGATTCTATATTGTGGACCACAGCATGATTCCTGCTCATCTCCCATGTGCAGAGGGTTTTGCTTCTTCCTGTCTTCCAGAAGCAGTAGATCTTTACTTGTGTCCTGGAGCTAGGGAGTTTTCCTATCCCTCTTTCAAAGGAAGAAGGGTTTTGCTTCTCTCTCTCCAGAAGCAATGAATTTTTTGACTGGGTCTTTCACTGAGGTGGGAGGATTTCCTGCCTCTTCTCCATTTGCCTAATATATATGAGGTCTTATGCCAGGAAATGAAATTTAGATATTTTCCTTCTTGAATGATTTTTATTAATTCAATTAATTTTTAAAAAAATTCTTTTTTAAATTTCAGAATATTATGGGGGTACAAATGTTTTGGTTGCATGGATTGCTTTTGTACTGCTTGAGTCAAAGTTATGTGTGCCCAGCATCCAGATAGTGTACATTGTACCCATTAGGTATGATTTCACCCATCCCTTCCTTCCCCCTCCCACCTGTATAATTTCCATTGAGTTTTACTTCCATCTGTGTACATGAGTGCTGATAGGTTAGTTCCAATTTAATATGAGTACCTGTGGTGTTTGTTTTCCATTTTTGTGACACTTCATTTAGGAGAATGGTCTCCAATTGCATCTAGATTGTTGTAAAGGGTATTAATTCACTTTTCTGGCTGAATAGTACTCCATGGTGTACATATACCACATTTTATTAATCCACTTATGAATTGATTGCCACTTAGTTTGATTCCATGTCTTTGCGATTGTGAATTATGCTGAATAAACACTTTTAGTACAAGTATCTTTTTGATAAAATCTCTTTTTTTCCTTTGGGTAAATCCCAGTAGTGGGATTGCTGGGTCAAATGGTAGGTCCATGTTTAGTTCTTTGAGGAATCTCCATACTATTTTAGGTTGCACTAGTTTGCAGCCCCACCAACAGTGCATAAGTGTTCCTTTCTCTCCGCATCCATGCCAGCATCTATTTTTTGGGGACTTTTTGATAAAAGCCATTCTAACAGTGGTAAGGTTATATCTCATTGTGGTTTTGATTTTCATTTCTCTGATGATTAGTGATGTTGAGCATTTTTTCATATGTTTATTTGCCATTTGTCTATTTTCTTTTGCAAAGGTTCTGTTCATGTCTTTTGCTTTTTAATGGGGTTGTTTGATTTTTTTTCTTGCTGATTTTCTTGAGTTCTTTTAGATTCTGGTTATTAGCCTTTTATTGGATATGTAGCATGCAAATACTTTCTCCCATTCTATACATTGTCTATTTGCTCTGTTGATTGTTTCCTTGGCTGGGCAGAAGCTTTTTAATTTAATTAAGTTCCATTTATTTATATTTGTTATTGCTGTGATTGCCTTTGGGGTCTTCTTCATAAATTCTTTGCCTCGGCTGGTATCTAGAAGAGTTTTTCAAACATTTTTTCTAGAATTCTTATGGTTTCATGTGTTAGATTTAAGCCTGTTATCCATCTTGAATTAATTTTTGTGAGTGGTGAAAGATACATATCCTGTTTCAATCTTAAACTGACAAAGTGCTTGCCTTCCAAGATCTTGCATTTTAGTTGGGGAAAGAGATGAATAAGAACATAATATTATGTCATAACACTTATTAAGAAAGTGTGAAAGTGTGATTGTTAAGAAGGAAGATTAAGCAGGATAAAGGGTTAGAGAGTGATGGAGTGGAATGCTCATGATCTTTTAGATGGTGTGATATAAGCAAAGTTTAACAGAAAGAGTGACTTTGAACAAATGCTTAAATTATAACAAATGCAAACATTTGACTTAAATCAAGATCATCAAGAAAAGCTTTGTTTCTCCAGGGTAAATGGCACATCAGTATATTTTAAGAACATTGAAGAAATAGCAGGAAGCTCAAGAAGAAAATCTCCACAGCTTTTGATCTTTTAGGTCATCTCTGTGACGTCACCACCTGCATCTATGAGCATTACCATCTTTTTTCCCTCTCATATCTAATGAGAAGAACGTCTATAAATAATCCAATAGCAATATTATATCATTAAGATATAAAGTGACAAATGTATATCTTAGTTTAAATTTGCTCAGTTATTACAAAATTTCTTAGAAGAACATTCCAAACCAACTCTGACTCTTACAGTGGTGTTAAAATGCAAATTCTATTCCTAAATATAGACAAAAGGCCAATGTAGAGTTCATGCAGACTAAGCTATAACATGGTTCTTGTTCAGTGTAAAAGCCAGAGGAAAGTCAATACAAACTGCAGCCATGGTATACACATAAGTTGAACAATCATGCACATATATAAATCAGGATATTAACTAATATTTTGATATGTGTTGGGAAAATCTGCCAGAACTGAGAACTGCCCTCAGTAAGTGAAGGGCAAACAGACCAAAGAAAGAGGCAGACCATTCCAGGTTAGTAGGTAGTCAAAGATTTTATTCAGGGGGAACTTACGTAAGAGGCACTCTTAGACAGCAGCAAGGCAAGGTAGATCTCTGCACTTGCAATTCACCCCTGTCTATTCTTTACATCATGAAAAGAAAAGAGAATGAGAAGAAAAAAAGAAAATAAAAGGTGTTTTCAGCCATCTGGTTGGTTTCTTAATTAATTTACTTTCTACTTAAAGAAATTGTTTGGGTTCCCTACAATCTGGTCAGCATTCCCAAGGGTGGGGTGGGGATGTTCCTGGCTACAGTAGTTGACTTGATGCTTGTGTGTTTTCTCCAGTTGCTGTGTCCTACAACTAATTCATTTTCATTCCACTTCCCAGAATACATTTTTACAACAATATGATAAAAGGAACATGAGAAAACTGACATTGAAAATTGATTAATACTAGGTGACTAATAGTTTTGGAAGATATTACTGATCTGCTTAGCCAAATTTGGGCAGAAAAATAATACCCCATCGCAAAGTTGTATGTTTTGCTTATTTGTTTATTGGAACACTTTATATTTTCTGATTCTAAATCTGCAAATTCAGTTTTTACATATATCGTTTATATATATTTCCCAAAGTTTATTCAACGTAACACATAATATTAAGTTAGTCTGCAAAAAGAGATTCTCTAATCAAATAGGTTTAGGAAATCTTAGATTAAATAACATGAAAAAAATTTTTTAGGCTAATTCTGAAGCTCAATGATGAGACCAAACAATTTAGCATTTCCTGCACTTAATTTATCATAAATTGTTTTTAACAGAACTTTATAAGCATATCAGAAATATTTTTTGTACAATTTGGAAAATAATAATTACTGGTAGAAATTATTTGATATAATTCAATGAATTTTATAATATTTTAAATATTATAACATTTAATACAGTTACTGTTTTGATATATTTCAGCCATTCTTTAATGTTATTCCACCTTTATCATTCTTCCCAATGACCTAGAAAATTGATGCTATCAACATTACGGTAAATTTTTGCTGAATGTTTCTAAGTTATGTTCAGTATAAGTCTTTTCATTTATCACTTTGCAATATCTTCAGGAAAATACAGATGGCATAAGATTTCTTCAATAATCCAACATGGCTATAGGCCATATATTGTAAGTCTACCACCCCAGATCTGCAAATAGATCTCTAGACTAGTGCTATCTATTTGCAGATGAATATAGGTTGCAGATATCATCTGATTTCTGCACCTAAGATTTTGAAGCCCACAGAAGACAGACCAAATATGGAATATCCATTTCAGAAAGCTAATCCATTTGGTCTTATTACTGGAATTAGTTACAACTCTGATGAAACAGAATCCACAGGAGACTGAATTATCCAAAGTCACTTAACTCAAGAAATTTATGCTGAGAAGGACCTGGAGAAAACTCTTGGTTCTTAGCCTATTCCACTTTAAGGCCTTGACTAAAGTACTGTCTCTTACCTTTTCAAGATTTCTTCATTTAATCTAGAAATTCTCAACAGGAAATAGAGGCATGCTCCCATACTGCATGGTTTCCCAACTGTTTCTCTCCTTATCTCATTGGTGAGGGAGGGATTCCTGCCCTAGGATTATGGGGATGGTTGGACACTGACAGCTGACACTGAAGAGATGAGATAGATAGTAGCTTATTAATTATGTGTACTCACAGACCAGGGGATGAGGACACTGCACCACACAGGGCCACACAGGGGTTGCACTCAGGAAAAAGGGGCTGTGGAAGGCAGGCTGTGCAGCATCAAGAGGCCAGGGTGTCCCCTGGGTCCTGCAGGAGGATATTATTGGCTTTTTGAATAATTCTGCAGGCTGGCAGGGAACCTGCTACTCAGGAATTATCAGGGATTACAACTGGTCTATTTGATAAAAAGAGTTTTCTTAGCTAGAGGACATTATTCACCAGAGGGGGAGGGTAACTTGTGGTTACGTCTTTTGAGGCTCTCCTACTTCATCAGATGCCAAGGCAGCACATAATACTAATTTTAAGCCTTATACCACATGACCTCAGCACTATTATCACTTTGAGTTGGATAAATCTTTGTTGTGAGGCTTCCATGTGCATTGTAGGATGTTTCGGTGCAGCCGTGGCCTCTATCCACTTAATGCCAGTAGCCACTTTCTCTCACCATCTACAGTTGTGACCACGAAAAACACAATAGGCACAGTACATAGTGGCCCCAGGAGACCTATGTTTCCAGTTCAAAATCACTATCTAATGAGCCTTAGTTACCTATGGGATCATGACATATTCATTAAGATTTTTGGAGTAAATATTAATATAAACTATTCGTATAATTTGCCCCCTCCCCTCTCTCATGCTTTTTTTCTTCCACGTATTTGTTGGAAGTGAATCTGTTGATTTAATAAATCTCTTTAGAGCATTTATATGAGGCCTGACATAGGTGTTTTGGATACAATGACAAATCAAAATGGTTTGATCCTCATGTAGTTTAGACTTTAATAATAGATAGAGATAAGTTAAAAGGAAATAACATAAAATTGGTGTAAGCACTGTGGAACACAGAAGAGGGTCAGTTGCTAACTAGAGGTAGGGAATTTTCCAATAAGAAACAACTACTCTGAAACCTAAAAGATTATTAGATATTATAGGATAAGGAGACATAAGTGTGTTTTGAGTGGGGACAGCTCAGATGCTAGAAATTGCATTGCACATTTCAGGAGTACAAGTTTAATGTATTTCACTTTACAGTGTAAGCCTTGACAAGAGACGATTCTAGGTACGTAAGTAGGGGCCAGATGGTGAAAAGACTTGTAGACAATGATGATGAAGAGAAAAGAAAGTGAGATTATTTTGAAAAGTAAAGAAGTGAATTTATAGCTTAGAATAATTTCATATCTTTAGCATTGGGAATGGATTGAGAAAAGAGAATTTGGGGGCAGGTAGACTTTTTAAAAATATATATATTAATTGTTTTGCTTTGTATTTCAGCAATATAAGTGAGAAACCCCTAGGTTAGTGCCAATGGGGGAAAGAAAAGTGGATGGGTCTGCAAGTTTAGAACTAAGAATTGACAGGATTTGGTGGTACATTGAAAGAAGCGGCAGAGTGAAGTTATTTTTAAAGTGATACGAAAGTTTTTTTGCATCAGCAACTGAGTAGAAAGTTGGACAACTTTCATTGAGATTGGCAAATCAGAATGAGGAGCAAGTTTTAAGGACAAAAATGATACGTTCAGTGTTGGAGATAATGAAGTTGAAGTGTCTATGTGACAAATCAAGTGGAAATATCATGTTAGCAATTTGTGTGGCTATGAGGAGAGAGAACTAGCAAGGAAGCATAGAATTGGGTATACTTCGCCTATAAATATTTATTGAAACCCTGATGGTGAATGAGATCACCCGAGAGGAGTAAGAAGAAACAAAGGAATTTAAGACAGGTCATGAGGAATAATGTCATTAGAGACATAGGCAGACGCAAAGGAGATTACAAAGTAGCAAGTGATAAATAGTGGCAACACAGGAAGGAGCAAACCCTGCAGAGTTTACTGTAAGTAAGTAAGTATTGTAAGTAAGAGACAATATTTAAGAAAGCCCATATGAGAAGTATTAAAATATGCTGATAAAAAAGTATAATGAATAAGTAAGATTTGCCTTCTGGATTAGTATCCCAAATAAATTAATATATCTGTAAAAATCAGTTTCAAAGGCATTGTGAGGGAAAAACTATCAGGCATTGTGTGAGGACTAACTAAGAAGTGAAGGAAAGAAAAGTAAAAAATTTTGGCTAGAAAGAGGATCTAAACGATGCTAAGGTAGTAATTAGAGTGGAAAAAGCATTCAAGAGCGTATGTTGAAGAAATTGATATGAATTAATTGGTTGCTGTAAAAATGAGAAAAATGTGATTTCCGAAACATAGGAAGATTAGGAGGCAGTTTTTAAGTTGGCTTTCAAGTCTTGATTTTCTTCATCATTGTGTAAAATGTTGCTATTGTGTCACTTTATATAGCAGCCTGCAGGAGATGTAGAGAAGGGCTGGTTTAATCCAGTAGTGCTTGATTGAGGTTCAAAGAGAGGATTGGAAGAGTATGCTATAGAGAGACGAACTAGAAGCGCCCTTGTTGCTTGAGATCAAAGAAGTACGATGAGAATGAGGAGAGAAATATGAGTCTTTTGGTAAAAAGAATGAGTTTATAATTAACATGTAAGCAGTAGAGCTGTTCAGGCAGACGATGGAGTAGAGCGTGTCACAATCGAAGTGGGGGACTGAAGTGGAGGGGGCGTCTAGATCACTGAAGTGCTGCCCAACTGACAGAGTAGGTGGCTGATGGATTATTCCCACTTATATTTTCTCTGACTAGATCAACATTCTTATTGAACCTACCACCTCTGAAAAATTTCACTTTAGAACTACCATTTATTTCACTTCAAATGTTAATGAAAATGTGGAGTAAACTCATCACCTCTGTTACTTCATCGGTCACTTTGTCTTACAGGGCATTGATGACTTTTTGTTTTCAATTTAATTTTAATTAATGCCCCCACAACCTTTGAAGGCATGGATTTCACCCAGTTGGATATTATCTTCTCTGATTTACCCCACAGCAACATGCACTCTCAATTTTTCTCTTTCTCTGATAATTATTTCCGTGTCTCCTCATTGGCAGCTTTCCTTAAGACATGTGTGTCTGAACACACAAGAATTACAGATCAATGGTTTTCTCTGTTTTATCAGCTCACAAAACATCAACAAGCATCGTTTTCATAAAGATTTTTGTCAAATCAGTTTTTTAATAAAATTACTAAAAATAGTTTGAAAAGTGTAATCTCACAGAGACACTTACTTATGGCAAAATAGTTGATGTTCTTTTTTTAAATTCCATATTTGAATTGCTTATTTATTAGTTGCTGAACACAAGTATATGTATCTAGCCTACTGAAATACATGTCTGAAAACAAACTAATTACTTGCTCTTAAATCTAACTCCATCTTTTACATTTGGTAAACATTTTCACAATTCTTTCATTCATTTCAACTTTAAGAACTCTACTTTGATCTTAACCCTAATGTCTAGTCTGCTCTTTTTTCCAGTTGGAATTTGGGGCCCTTTATAATTTTAAGGATCTTCTGTGATCCCCCCATCTTTATTGTTCCCAAATTCCTTTACTCTTATCATTTTGCCAGTCTGAAGAATAACTTACTCATTCTTCTGACTGTTGAGATTTTACCCATTCTTGTAGGTTTACTGGTTCAGATGTAATCTCCATAATTTTCCCTAATTTTTAAGGGAATAACCATGAAGCATAAATATTCTGTTCTATGTTCTGTTTTTTTAAATAACCAACTTTAGACACCCATTGTGTATATACTAAATCTGTTTTGAAAATCTCTCATCCAAACGACTATATTTGCCAGTTAATTATTGAATGAATATCATATATTAATACATTTATGATTATTTAAAGACTCTCTTTTGCCTTATTTGTATTTTTTCTGGAAATACTTGAATGTGTTTTGATTTTAACATCTTTTCTTTAAATTTATATTTTGATGCTTCATTATTGGAGGATTTATAAGTTATTAAAATAATTTTTGAAAATGAAAATAGCATGTTATTGAGTCATACTTAAAACCTAGTGAAAATCAATAGCTTTTTTACTTTAAGGAGGCCTGAATTATTGTTGTCTAGGTAAAATCATCATTTAGAATGGAGAGTTGATATCTGTGCTTGCCAAATTACTCATGGACATACACACACACACACACACACACACACACAACATTTACATATAGATACTGAGGATTTGCTTGGTGGTATAACATATTTATGATTTGTGTATCCATCTGAACCTGTTAAATTTCCTCACTCCTCATCTCAATTAACCTTAGCTAAGTAGCCAAAAATTACAACACCATTGAAAAAAAGCATGTGGAAGTGTTCATTTCTAAATATGGAGTGTTAGAAAATTCAATATAATAAGAAAAGAAATGATGAGGCAAAGCCTACCTAATCTTTAGGATTGTTTCTTGTGTACCATTTTGCTAGTTCTGGAAATAAAAAAATAGGGTTATTTTTATTGCTATCTATATAATAGTCTCTTCAAAGCAAATGTGAAATTTAGTAGAAAATTTAGTTGTACAAGTTTAGAAATAGCTTAATTTCAAAGTACTTGATCTAATTGTACTAAGCTATGGCATCAGTGAAGAAATGAGATTTCTTCTGGAAATCTCTCCTCCAGTCCTAGGGCCTCGCTTTCTATTGGGCTCTAGTCAAGCTACAAAGTATCTATATTGTATTTTACAACATTTTATGTTAAATATAATGAAGAGTTTCATCATTTATATATAATTCTTTATTCATAAGTTCACTTTTCCTATTCTACTCGTTGAAATAGCAATAATTTCTTTTTTCTTCTGAATGTATGGACTGCTGAGGCCTAGATTAAAAACCTATATTTAGTTAGTTTGTTTGCATTTCATTTCCTGTATGTGTAAGGAAATGAATGCTTAAATAAATGGCCTTTTAACATCGTTGCTTAAGTGTTTTTTCCTCTTTCCTGCTGTGGTTACAAAGGTTTTATTAAATTTTGTTTTAAAGTGGATACTTTAAGTAGCTTTTCTTTCTACAAACTGCAAAACTGGCAATTTTAAGGGACACTTTAAAGTACACACAGTTACAGTAAAACATTTATTTGCATTGCTCTTGGAGATAAGGATGAAAAGCAATTTTAAATAGGAAAGAAACAATTTTTCAGGCTTTCTCTTTTTCAAATATATTTTGAGATAACTAGAGAAAAATTTAAAGAAACCATTTTAAATTTAATCGTTTAATTATGATAATGTAGGATTAAACACTATAATTTTTAAATTCCTTATTATATCATTTCTTATAAATTTGTATTTTCCTCAACAATAATAGATATTTTCTTCTCTTTAAAGAGCACTCTAATGACACTAGTTAAAATCTAGTATGAATGGGCATAGTGGTACATGCCTGTAATCCCAGCTACTCTGGAAGCTGAGGCAGGAGGATTTCTTGAGCCCAGAAATTCAAAACCAGCAAGACCCTGTATCTTAACAACAACAAAAAAAAAACAAACTAGTACGAGTTTTGGTATGGAGAATATGCTTGCTTGTAATGATTAACAGGGCTTTAAGACAATAGCTTTTTGGAAAAATGGCAGGCTCCTTTTTTTTTTTTTTTTTTTTTGAGACAGGTATCTAGTGGCTAGGGCATGCCTTGAAAAATGTGTGTGCACAAGTATATCTATGTAGATCCGGATATGCATTGATGTGTTGGGTAAGGGATGGACCCAAAGATGAAATCATATCAAAATTGCATTCATATTTTCATAGTCTAGCTTTTTATATGACAAAGATTGTTGTGGTGAAGCAGCATAAAAGAAGGAGAAACAGCAATTGCAAGATCATCACAACTAAATTCCTTCAATAACCATACTCACTTGCTGATACTGAAAACTAAGGAGAGAACTCCTTCCAGTGCAATAATTACAAGGGGAAGAGTTTGAGATATTTAATATCAAAAATATAAAATTAAAATTAATTTTTTCTCTAGTTCTCTCTTTTTATAATTTTCCCCTATTGAGTTGATACTTTTCTAAGATAAATACTAAGTAAACCATCATGGGACTAGAGACTATAAACTTAAGAAAAATGGAAGGGGATGTATGAAAAAGGTGTATAAACACTATTGCAAAAGAGGCTGATTAAAGAATCTGCTGAAATTAGAAAAATATTATAGTGTTCCATAGTTTTAAAAAAATGAGAGACAGACTGATGCCCATAAAATGAGTTAAAGGAGAGATATTGGGGAGAGATATAAAGGAGGAATATGAACTTGAAGAAAAGATTGTTAAAAGAACAAAAAAATAAGTGGAAACAAAACACTTAATAGATTAAAGAAATAATAAAAATAATAAAATGTAGATTCAAGAGCAATGAACATAGAGTCAAGTAAGGATACAATAGCTATGCTTGGGGAAACATAAAAAAGAAAATGGAAAACAAAATAATGCATTAAAGTGATTTGAAAGATGATAGACATTAAAGGAAATCCAAGGAGATACAACAGAAACACAATTAGGAACATTAAGAAGAGAAAAACATAAATATAAACTTACAAAGTAAAAATATATAATCGAATAAAACCTTTCAGGGATAGAGATTTCAATGTAAATATTTTAAAGGCACATGTTCTAGAAAAATAAATTGCTACATAACTATTGTCATTCAGAAATAGGCTTAAAAAATAATGAAATTCAATAGGAAGAATAATCCAATGGGCCCTTAGACAAAAAAATCAAATCATGACTACTTGGAAAATGTCAGCCTGTCTTAAATTTCTCTGTAGTAGTATTTAAACATAAGAAGGCAATGAAGATATAGATAGTAAATTTTTTACTAACTTATGTATGATCTAATATTTTCTATATTTGATTTTAAAAATGAAATGTTTTAAAATGTGCAAAATTTTATAGTGCTCATTAGTTCATTCTGAAAAGAAAATCTTGATAAATTTAGAAATCTGAGAAAATAAAAGAAATAAGTATTCAATAAAAGGCTATTGTAAAAGGAGACATAGAATAAAGGAAATTATTTTTATATAGAAATAAGCTGAACAACTGTAGGAGTTATAATCAATGAAGATATTTGTAAAATATAAACTTGACAATGAAATAATAAAATAAAGCAAACATAAAAAAAAAAAAAAAACAGAAGAAGAAAGGAGCTGGGGAATGGAGGTGTATTTTTTCCTATTATTTACCTTTTCTGCAGAAAGTAAATAACTGCCATTCTACATTAAATAATATGCTTATAAAATACTGAAAATATTCTATAGGTAACAGCTCAATACTGAATCCCTTCTATATCTTTTAAAACAAAGCCTTAAAAAGAAAAAGAACAACAACAAGAAAACCCACACAGCCACAGCACCTAGACCTTTTCGTTACTAGTAAACAGAGAACATCATATACTTGAAATTTTTTCTAAATGGAGAAATGAAACAAATCCCAATAGAACTCCCACTGCAAAGAACAAGGAGTGGAGGTTTAGGGAATCTGTGGCAAAGAGTAGAGGAGGAAAGAACACAGAGGGAGCACAGATAAAATCACACAGGAAAAAGAAAAAGAAGATGCATGGCAAATTACTAAACACATATCAGCACTTGGTAGTTCATAGCTCTGACCAGAAGGAAAAGATAAGAAGCTGTGTGTAACCAGATGTAGCCACCTCTGAAGAGCACGGTTTGTTAGGGACAATCAAATACATAGAGAATTGTTGGTACCACCTGGAAGTGGTGGTACTACAAGATAGTGAAGGGAAAGAAGGAAGGAAATAGGAGGGGAAAACAAAGATCCTAAGAAATAAAAGAAAAACTTAACAGGCCATCCCTTCTTTTTCAAATAGGAAAAAAATGTAAGGTTATATTATACCTAAATGTCATATTAACTTTTTACCCTGAAAAGAGACAAGCCATTTTCCAAGTGCCCACAAAATTTGTATAAGAACTGATTATACAGTAGCATTCCTCTATCAGAGAGAAACAAAGACTTCAAATATATTTAAATAGTGAAACTACGTAGATGACCTCAGCTAATAGTAGCTCAGTAGCAGTACAAATGAATAAAACAAGAAAACAATGTGCTCCTCTAACCGAAAATTAGAAATGAAGGGCTGTCCCTTAAACAATGTAGCCAAAAGGTGAAGTCCAAATGTAAATCCAGAAATATCTAATACCTAGAAAATATCTAATATAATTGATCTCCCTTTAATTTGTTTTCCTTCTTCCTTGTGAAAAAGCAAGGAAGGATTTTATAGCTTTATTTAATTATTCCCCCAATTCTGTTTTAAATCATTTGAAGGGCAGTGCTGGTCCTCTTTACAAATACCCATTGTTCAAAAGGCATGCATCAGCATGCATGTCCTCCAAAGAATGAAGAATTCTAGATGTCAACAGACAGTGATCTCTGAGAGATATTTTCAGTGTACATATCATATAATCCTTATATAGGTTTGAAAATGGTATATATCCAAGGAGACATATATGCTAGAGTATGTACATATTTTGTATGGGATAATAAAAATTCAGTATTAACTTTGAAAAATGGATGGGGAGGGGGGACATTTTTACTTATTCTTTTACTACATTTTGTACCATTTGAATTTCCAAACCACATCTGTGTATGTGTGTAACTTTTATTTAAAAATAAAGCAATAGTTGCTTGTGAATAGGGGCTTATTGACCACTTTTTGTTTCTTCTTTTCTTTTTTTTTATTTCAGGATATTATGAGTGTACAAACATTTTGGTTACATTTTATGTCTTTGCCTCACCCAGTTGAGGATTAGAGGCAAGCCCTTCCCCTCTACGTTGCTCACCGCATTCATTAGTTGTCTCAACCCCCTAATCCCTGGAGAATATTACTACTGTGTGAGCACCGTAGTGTTGCTCAGTCAGTGCCAATTTGATAGTGAGTACATGTGGAGCCAATTCTTCCGATCTTGTGATACCTCATGTTGGATAATGGGCTCAAGCTCTCTTCAGGAAAATATAAGAGGTGCTAGGTCACTGTCATTTCTTATAATTGAGTAATATTCCTTTGTATACATATAACAAATTTTAATAATCCACTCATGAATTGACGGGCATTTGAGCTGTTTCCACATCCTTGCAATAGTGAATTGTGCTGCCATAAACATTTGAGTGCAGATGTCTTTATTACAGAATGTCTTTTGCTCTTTTTGGTAGATGCCTAATTGCTGGATCCAATGGTATTTCTATTTTTAGCTCTTTGAGGAATCTCCAAATTCTTTTCCACAGAGGTTGCACCAATTTGCAGTCCCACCAGCAGTGTAAGAGTGTTCCGGTCTTTCCACATCCTCGCCAGCATTTGTTGTTTTGGAATTTTTTGATAGAGGCCATTCTAAGGTGTTATGCCCGTAGACATTTGTCTCTTCCAGGATCCATCTCCTTCCATTCAAAGAGTAATAAAACCTTTTTGGTGAGTGTGTGTTAAATCTTCTTGGAGCCAGTTTATATTCCAGGGTATAGAACTTACCCTCCTTCCCCAAAGAATGATGTATTTACATTGCAGAATAAAAGATAATATCTCTATTTCCATTTCCATCTCCATCTCTTTTTGTTTTTATCAGTGGTGAGAGGGGTGAGCAGTCTCTAATTTCTGTACATACTGACATAACCATCTGGCTCCCATCATGTTGCCCTGTATAGAATTGGGTGTGAGGAGCCTGTGCCATGAACTTATTATAGCTGCTGTTACTGATGCGAGTAAATAAAAGTCTGATTTGACATCCAGCCAGCTATGTCAGATTGACTTGTTAGCTTGCAAGGAGGGTACAATTTTAAACCTTTCACAGCTTCAGACTTCACACAAAAGCTATCTTGCAAACTCCACAGAACAAGAACTAGATATAGTCACTTTCATGGAGAAATTCTGAGAAAAAGTAAAATGAATAGATGATTCTCATGCTATTTAAGATATCCCAGAATACAACAAAAGAGGAAAAGTGACCAAATAGTTTTTCACAAAGTAGTCATTATCTTAGTATTTAAACCCAGGAAAACTACACACATGAAAAATCAAAAAATAAACAACAACAAAAAACCTTACTGTCAAAATTACTTAAAATCAATGCAAACCCTAAATAGATTGTTATTAAACAGAATATTCCATATACCAGGAAGCAGTGAAGTTAATTATGGTACTGCAAATATGGTTTGCTATTTAGGAATCTACTATAATTCAACATATCCAAGAAGAAAAAAAAGTCATTAATATAAGTGACTATAATGCTTTGATGAATTTTTATACCTGTTATTTTTGATAGTAAATAAAATTGTAGAGTATGGATACGTACATTCTTCTGCATCATACCACCCATCTCTGTCTCAACCCTAAGATGACATCATCATCTTTAATTTAATTAAAATTAAAAAATTTTAATTAAAATTAAAAAACGATAGTTATGTCCACTAATACCACTATCAAAAAAGATAGTTATCAAACTATCAAAAGATAGTTATGTCCACTAATACCACTATGAAAAAAAACATTGATTTGGAACTCAGCCAATGGGAAAACTAAGAAAATGAATTAGAGATATAAAAATTGGAATATATTTTGAAAATCACCACTTTATTCAGATATGACCATATACCTGGAGCACAACATTAGATCTAGTGGAAAAACTATCCAAATAGTAAAGACATTATGAAGGTATCTGGATAAAAGTATAATCCATCACTTTTATACATAAAATATATAATGAAAGACGAAGCTCATTTACAATAGCAATGACAGACAAAATACCTATGGCTAGCACTAAGACTGGGGAAATATTTATACAAAAATAACTTTAAAGTATTTGTAGAAAACATAATAACATCTCAATCAAATGTAATAATATACCTTCTTTTGGGAAGACAAGGTATAAAAATGTCACTTCTCTTTAAAATAATCTGAAAATTTAGGTCAATTCCAAGAAAAGATATCTACAGGATATTGTTTATTCAAGTCAATACTCAGGTAGTAATAAACTAGGAAATATATCCAAGAGATTTTTGAAAAAGAAAGCAACAAGGAATAACATCCTTTTAGATATTAAAAAAAAACTTACAATTAATATTCTGGTATTCATTAGTGAATGAAATGAATGAGCAATGAAATGCAAAAAAGGCTAATAAAGTTACAAACACAAATTAAAATTTAAAATATGTGGTGGCATACTAATTTGTGAGGGATATCTGAATTATTGAATAAATTGTACTGGGACCTGACAATCATATTGCAAAAGTAAAGTTGGGTCCATTCTTCAGTTGTTAAAAATCAATAAATTTTAAATTGAGCCAATACTTAAATTTAACATATAAAAATCTTAGAAATTCCTTTATATATTATAAATGTCCAACTCAATGAAACAAATATATAAACATTATCTACAGATAAAGAATACCTATAAATCAATGTGAATAAGACTAAAAATACAATACAGAAATTGGTTAAAGGTAGTTCATTAAAAAGGATATATTAAAGGACTCTAAAACATATGAAAAAAATTCCCAATCTCCTATAATATGAGAAAGACAGGAAAGATATAACTTCACTAATGTATGATTTTTCACCTACCACCTGGTCAAAAACAAAAGTCTAATCATTTTTATTAGAAAATATCTCAAAAAATTAGAACTATCACATTGTACTTGTGGGTGTACAAATTGGTATAACAAGTATGAAGGGCAATTGAGAATATCTACCAACATTATAAATTATAGATATTCTTTGGTCAACAATTCCATTTCCAATTTATCCTAAAGATTAACTCACATGTATAGGAAACAATGTAGGTATGCAATTAATGAATATAGCACTGTTAGTAATTGCAAAAGACTGGGGAGGATATAATGTTCATTTGAAAATGATTGGCTATATTGTAATTTGTATTATATCACATGTTGCCAATTCAGCCATGAGCAAAAATCTAAGAGGAAATTCTATATTTATCAATATGAAATAACCTCAAAGATATATTTTAAATGAAATATATATTACGTTTCTGGAATGATATATCAAACATTGATAATATTATTTAGCTCAGGCGAGGATCTGATAATTGACAATTTAAGGTAGAAGAGCAAGATTTTCATTTTTATAACATTTTAAATTTCTGAATATTAAGCCATATCAAGTATTATCTACTCAAGGATAAATTGAGAAGAAACTTTCAAATTAAAAAGATTAAAAGTCAGAAATAAAATTAAAAACTGTAAAAAAGAAATGCTAATCTGATAGGTAAAGTATGCAAAATTTTTTCATTTTGATTCCATTTTTAAAATTAAGAATGACATTAAGCATTAAAAAAAGAAATGGCAATGAATTTCATTATTGAATAACAACGCCTTACAAATGAAAATTAATTATCAGATTTTATAGAACAGTAACAGCAAGCCTGATTGAATGGAAGCCTTTCTCCAAAATGACTGGTAAATCATGAAAAGATCAAATGTGTAATTTTTTTATAGGTTTAAAAAAAGAAACAATGGAAATATAAATATCACCCATCAAAACAAATGAGATGCTATTAAAACTATATGAAAATTAATATCATAAATATTTTTCATAAAAAAGGAAAATAGTTGAACTTTGTTTATAACTCAAGAACTTAGAAGTATAACCAAATGGAGGGCAAAGAAAAACTTGAAATAAGAAATATTTATTAGTGAATTGAATAATTTAAATTAGTAGAATTTGTATAAAATGAAACACTAGCTCTCATACATTGAGGTAACCTCTAGTAAATGCAATCAATAGCAATAAGAAATGAAATAATACTGTAAATGAGGAAGTGAGAGAAAGAGACATAGAGATAATTGTAATATATTTAAAAATATATACTTATACACTATTACCTATAAATACAAATGAGTGTAGAATCTTATCTGACTTCTTCATTTTCATTTTTAAGGGCCCAAAACATAAGAGTGAAATAAATAGGTACAAGAAAAGAAAAAGAATAAAATAGTAAAAACTATCTCTGGAATCAAAAATTGATTGGAGAACAAATACTGACTATGTTATTAATACTGGATTATTACAACCTAAGAATTACCCAAGTAACAAGATAATAAAAAAAAAAGATGGAAAGTGTAAAAGATATTAAAAATTGCCAAAACTTTTACTCTGTATCAGGTACTGTTTTAAGTGTCTTAATAACTAGTTTAACCTCTCTCAACAATCATTTTATATAGGTCTCATTATCATCCCCAATTGAAGAAGCAAGATATGAAAAAACATATCCAAGGTTAAATAGTTGGTATATTACTAATCCAGGATTTAGACCTATTCTGTGTGATTGCAGATCTTAGATTATTAACCACTGCACCATCCTTTCTGCCTAGGAAGCCTAGAAACATTCATAAAACCCACTTCAGACCCAATTTAAGGTCAGTGACATGGAAATAAATTATTGTACCAAAGTAATAGCAAAGAAATTATTTTGTAAATAGAAGACCTTCATTCTTTCACAATAACATAAATGAATAAGTAAATGCAAACTCTTGGAAACTTAAACGTAACTTATAATAATACAATAGTGAATGTGAGAGAAGAAAATTAAGAATAGGAAAAAAGTCTTTCAAAATATAAAGTAAACCTTAAAAGATATAGAAACATACTTCTTTTCCTTGATGGAAGTTTTTGACTCTTGTAAATATGTCATTTCCTCAAAGTTAATTTACAGATTAAATGTAATACTAACAGAAGTTTTAGTAAATAATATTTTAAATTTTCTGCAAAAAATGGTGGGACAAAAGGTAATTTTGGAAAAAGGGGATTAATTAAGGCTCAATATCTTTGCATTCATTAAAACATTTTATAAAAGAATGTGAATGATAGAAGAGCAGAAAATTAGGTCAGTAAAAAATATATAGCCCAGTTATAGCACCAGGATGTGATGTAGCCCACTAGTAAAAGCCCATAATAGCCAATTATGTTCATCTCTTCTCAACTCTGCTTTCAGTGACCTCATCTTGGCAGCCTGAAATAGCCCATGGTGGCAATAACTTACACCATGAAAATTGACAGCTGCTTTTAAAAAATGTTATCACCACATCTCTGAATAGAGCTAATGATATGCAATTGTCACATGATAAAATTAGCACCATTCATCAATTGGGGAAGAGGCTCTAAAATGATATCTCTCTTATGGTGGCAATTGTCTCAATATCAAATTGTATTCTGCATAGTATAATATGTTAATATTTTTATAGCAAAATGTCTGAAGGAAAATATATAGTCATTCATTAGTTAACAATAGGGATAGGTCTCAGAAAGTTTTTGCTAGGAGATTTAATTGTTGTGCCAATATCATTGTGCACTTACATAAACCTAGATGGTATAGCCTACTACACACCTAGGCTATATGGGATAGCCTATTGCTCCTAGGCTACAAACAAGTACAGCATGTTACTGTACTGAATACTGTTGGCAATTGTAACATGTTAGCAAGTATTTGTGTATCTAAACATAGAAAGGTACAGTAAAAGTATTACATTTTTATTACAATCTTATTATAATATATATGCGGTCCATTGATTACTGAAATATTGTTATGTGGTGCATGACTGTATATTCTGGTGATGTATTTATAAATAGATGTTAATATTAATTTTATATTTTTTTCATTTAAAAATGTTTTTCCATACCCAAAGTAAGTGCAATAAAAACAAAAACAAACAAATGAAACTTAATTGAACTAAAAAGCTTCTGCACAGTAAAATAAATAATCAAAAGAGTAAATATACAGCCTATGGAATAGGAGAATATATTCACAAGGTATGTGTCTGACAAAACACTAATATCTATAATCTATAAGGAACTGAACAACTCAGCAAGAAAAAAAGCTCCATTAAAAAGTGGACAAATGATTCAAAAAACCCCATTTATAAATGGGCAAAGGAGATGAACAGAAACTTCTCCAAAGAAGACATAATGGCCAAAAAATATATAAAAAAAGTTCATCATCTCTAATCATCAGAGAAATGCAAATCAAAATCACAATGAGATACCACCTAAGCCCAGTGAGACTGTCCTCTATCAAAAAATCCCAAAACAACAAATGCTGGCAAGGATGTGGAGGGATAGAGACTCTCTTACACTGTTGGTGGGACTGCAAATTGGTGCAACCTTTGTGGAAAAGAATTTGGAGATTCCTCCAAGAGCTAAAATTAGAATTACCATTCGAATTACCATTCGATCCAGCAATAGCATTATTAGGCATCTACCCAAAAGAGCACAAGACATTCTATGATAAAGACATCTGCACTCTAATGTTTATGGCAGCACAATTCACTATTGCTAGGTCATGGAAACAACCCAAGTGCCCGTCAATTCATGAGTGGATTATTAAAATCTGGTATATGTTCACAATGGAATATTACTCAATTTTAAGAAATGACAGTGAGTTAGCACCTCTTATATTATCCTGGATTAAGCTTGAGCCCATTATTC
>CAUYRT010036152.1:0-18698 GCA_963574885.1 Lepilemur ruficaudatus
GGGCCCAGAGGGGACATATTTATTCCTTTGTTTGGCTCATCCTGACGATGAGTCTGCCTGTGCTGAGTGAGGGTCAGCCTTCCTTGGAGGTGAGCTAATGGACTCTGTGGCAGCAGAGCGTGTTCGCTGGGGCCTCACAGAGGCGCCGAAGAATCAAAGCTGTGCCCACTCACAGGAGGAGAAATGGTTAGGACCCTGACCTACTGGGAAAGCTTCCAGCAAAGCTAATGGCATCAGGTCCCTGCCCTTCCCTTGCTGATTCAATCACAGTTGCATTCCCTTGGCAGATCCAACAACTATGCCTTGTGAAAAACAGCTACCTATCCTTTGCCTGCTGGTCTACTAAAAATAAAAAACAAAAGCAGCCACCCAGTCCCACTTAAGAGGGAGACACTATCACTGAGAACTTCAAACTGAGGCTACAGTGAAAAAAACCTAAGAAAAAATTTTCATTCCATGTTGTCCAAATAGATGCGTAAAGATACAGTACAGAAGTTAATATGTCAGCTTTTTCTCTGTGCATGATGGTAAACGAGTTGCTGGTCCTTGTTTTTCTATTTGTAGATTAAGGAAACTGCCTATAAAGTCCTTGAGGGGAGGCTCGTTGTAAATACGAAGCGTTTTTATTATTGCATCACTGCAGACAGTGTCATCACTTCTCGTCTTCAATACGTGTAACCTCCCACAAAGATTGAGGCTATTTGCTGGATTGGATGCCACTTTGGGTGACAGGTCAGGGAAAGAAGCTGGGTTTGATGTGGACTGACAGGTTCGTAAATTTGGTTTCTAATTTTATGTATTTATTTCTTTTAAAGAAAAAAGGAAGAGAGGGAATACTCAGAGCCATGAAATCATTAAAACCAATTCCCTTTCTCTCCCCAGCCCTCCGTCTCCTTGAGTCTGTGTGTGAAACAATCTTTGCAGCTGCAGAGCCGTCCGACGGTATCGATCCAGATGTGGAAATTGGTATTGACTGCTGCTCCTGCTCCCTGCACTTCCCAGCTTTTAAAGACACAGCATAGAGGTGATTTCACTTTGCACATGACATAGCTCTGGAGACATTTTCTGAAACAAACTAAATAATACAAATTAAAAATTGGGTTTTATGTCTTGCTCTCTCACTTAAACCAAATAGGAGCCCAAAGAGCTTCCAAACAGATGGCAATAAAAGGAAAGCATCATGCCCCTTTCTGAGAAGAAGAAAGGACAATTTTTGCACTTTGATTTCATCCTGATCATTGGCAAATGTCTAAGTACAGCCAGCCCCAATGTTGTTAAAACCCTTAGAGGATCTGAAAGCTTAATGAGAAGGGTAGTCTGCTAGGCAGAGATGCTGTGTTAGTTCTCTTGTGTTGCCCTAAAAAATTATCACAAACTTAGTGATGTAAAAACAACACAAATTTATTTTATAGCTCTGTAAGTCAGAAGGCCAGTATGAGTTTCACTGGACTAAATTTAAGGTGCTAGCAGTCTTTGTTCCTTTCCGGATGTTCTAGGGGAGAAGCTGTTTCTTGCTCATTCAGATTGTTAGCAGAATTCATTTCCCTGTGGTTGTAGGACTGAGGTCCCAACTTTGGGAGGCTACTGACTCCCCGGTTTGTACCTCTTTCTCTGTCTTCAAAGCTAGCACATAACATCTCTCTGACCCACTTGCTTTTCTCTCCCATTTTAAGGACTCATGTGATTAGATTGAATTGACAAAAATAATCCAAGATAATCTCCGCCATCAGGGTCCTTAACTTTAACCAGATCCAAAAAGTCCCTTTTGCCATGTAAGGTAACATACTCCCAGTTTCTGGGGATTAGGATGTAGGCATGTTGGGGGGGAGGGGCATTTTTCTGCCTACCACAGATGTCATGTTTCTATGCTACTCTCAATTATGTTTCAGGAGAGTCTAGCAGAAACTAAAAAAACAAACAAACAAAAAAACCCCTAGCATTTGATTTTTAATAATGGATAGCCATGTTATTCATGCATTGTGAGTGAGCGGCTCCCACAATGAAGGTACATTCACACAATGGATAGAGATGTCCAGTCACTTTCAACACCGTGTCCTAATAGCAAATCTTAGCCTCTCCAAAGGCTAAACTATTGAAAAAATAGTTACTATGTTTACTAGCTGGTGTGCTAGCTGGACTCTGGAATACCATAGTGAACACAGCATCATCTGAGTTCTTTGGAAGTTCACAGTTTAGAGAAGAGATAAACATGAGGCAGGTGATTACAATACAAGGTGCAGCCATGCTGCCATTGTCGTCTGATTAAAGGAGCCAGAGACTTCAGCAACCAGCAGTGCTGGAGAGTGTAACTGCTTCCCAGCATGTCCTTCAGAGGGAGATACTTCTAGTCCTGCTTTATATATTGATAAATAAGATTATGAACTGGCTCATTTGCTTCCCAGCCTCATGGTGGCAAACGGGAGCATGGTGCTAGGTGTCAAGAACCCCAGTTCGAGTTCTGTTCACACCTTGAGTACTGCTCCCTACAGGAGGACATCATGTCCCTTCTGCAGAGATTATTCACTTGCCCAGATTTATTTAGACATTTCTGAAACCATCCTGTCTGTGTTCTTGAGAGGACTGTGGTGCCGAAGCCTCTGCTCTGCAGTAATCCCAGCCCAGCGCAAGTCTGTTTCAGTGTTTCAGTGTTGCTTATGCCTAGAGACAAACTCATCATTTCTTTTCAGCCCATTGCAGGGTAAAGGCCCCTTGGCTGAGTGTCCACTGTCAGCCTGAATGGCTAATTGAGACCTCCCGTGTGCTGAGCTGGTGCAGATGGCCATGAATGCAACACTGTTAGACACGGAGGGAAGGCAAGGCATCATGAATATTTAATCGGATATAAGTAAATATTAATGAAACAATTGAGTCTTTAAATGGTTAAATTACTTTCCATGCTCTGGTCCATTTTTATTTCACCATGGCACATGCACACACACACACAAATTATCATTTTTCATCCGGCTAGTAATTTCCAATTTGGTCTTTTTAATGTAAAATCCCCATTATGCTAAACGCAAGCCTTCCTGAATTCATTCCTGAAGTTGAAAAAGCATGATTCTGCCCTGAAATGCATAGTTCACAACTTGCTGAATTCCAATGACACGCCTGAGTCTTGTCTACTCTGATTTCATGGCACAAAGCCGTGCATGCCATCGCGAGGCAGGAAACCTTAACTGTAGCTCATGTGTGGTAATTGCTTTATTCTGCATGAACTCGTTCTAATTCCCCCCAAAACAAGAGAGAAGCTTAATCTTGCAATATTAATGACTACATTATTTACTCCTCTGCTATTACCTGGTAAGCTGCCTAGAATGTCTTTGGGTATATTATCTTCCTTTATTAAATATTCCTGTGTGTCAATTTTCAACAAGTCATCAATGAGTTTCCTACTCTGATTTTTTTTCAATACCATCTCCTTTGGAATAGTTTTTCCCTCTTAACATTTCTGGAAGTTTGTTCAGTATAAATTGTGTCTCCTTAGCCTTGTTTTGTCTATTATTTATCTTTTTCACATTGTAGGATTTAGTCTTCCTTCTTTAATGTTCTTTCTTTTGCCTAAATCCTACACTTTCATTTTGTAGTTTATTTTTAATTCCCAAATTTCAGATTGCGCCTCTTCGTTTAGTCTCTTATGCCAAATGGAATCATGTCCTATCAATATTACTAAGATGTCCCAGAGTCTCTTACCCTTCTTCTAAACTGTAACCTCTCTTCCCACCCAGTCATCATCACAGCAGTGTCCCTCAGCATCTTTTAAATGCACCTGAAACAAATTTCCTCATTTTCGCTTCATGATCAAGTGACTTAATGATCTTCCACCGTTTTTTCTGTCCACTCTCTCCAGCTGTTGTGCTATTGACCACACCCTGTCCTCCAGCTAATTGGCTCATAAAGAACTCTTTTCCTCAGGCAGATCCAATCTATTTTAAAGTCCATGTTCAATGAATCTTTGAACCTTCTCTGCAAACAAGGAATCTTCTGTGAATTCCATAATCACATTTTGCATGCCATCCACATTTTATACCAAGCTTATCATCAAAATGGTATATATGCCATATATGAATATCCCTATGTAATATACATAAGAGATACCTGTATATAATATATAAAATATATATTTGTAATATTCACTATACATATAAAATATATAATAAGTGGTTACTCCAATTTGAGTCCTTGTTAGTGTTCTCGGAAGCAAAAGCTGTTGCAGCCGTTTGTATACTTAAGAGCAGCATTCTAAAAGGGCAGAAGTGAAGGAAAAGCTCCTAATTTGTTTTTCCGTTTTACAGGTGAAAAGCATAATCCCTTGTCACATCCTCCCCATTTAGTTCTTAACCTATCACCCTCACCTCTTTCTGTTCACCTACTGATCATCACTTCCTAAATCCGAGTCCAAACCGAGTCAATAACAACAGCAACAAAAGTGAGCATCAAACAGATTTGTCAACTAACAGTGGTTTGTCCCAGGACAGGCCACTTGATGTTTCCAGGCCTCATTTTGCTCATCTATAGAAATGAAAGAGTTAGACATAAGCAGCAGCTCAGGAATTTTACTAACTTTTTAAAGTTAGAAAACTCTTCAAACAAACTTGGACACAGAAACCTCCTGTATGAAATAGGTCAAGTAGAAGTTCTTTGGTAGAGAGAGTAGCAGGTGCCTGACAGCCTACTTCGCCAACACCCTCCGGCAGCCCCTGCCAGGGAGTTCCTGGGTTCCTCTGAGCACAGTCCACAAAAATTACTGGACCAGACAAAACCAGAGACCAGTTTTGACGCTCTGCATTTCTGCACAAAAAGGAAGTTTGGTCATAATGATCTTCAAACATCTACTGACGTGCTCCACTCTTTAGAACAGATTCCCTGGCAAGTTACTTCTGAAACAATTCCACGTTTCAGAGTTGTCTCATCTTTAGTGCTGACTGATCTTCATTTCGAAGCAGCATTTAATATTCTTGCTTCGTGCTGCTGTGTTTCTCTCTCCCTCTCCTCCTTTCTCTCTATAAACTTCATTATTCAACACCCACTCTGCGTTACACACTGTACCAGTGCTTTTATATCATGTAAGTTTCTCCCAAGTACTGTAGTTCATTTGACCTTAAAGGGGAAATTACACTTGATTTTAGATGCAGGAGGAAAAGCACTTGATTAAATAAACCCCATGTCCCAACTTTTAATAAAATAAAATTAAAAATTTAATCCTTGCAGAAGAATAATAAGAATAATTATCTCCTAAAGTATCTATTTGTTCAGCGTAAATGAAAAGGGCATCATGGGCATGCTTTGCAACAGAGTTTCAAGGTCATTTGCATTAGGAGTGAGTTTAAAGAGTATCTGTGATGTCATCCTCACCACCTCTGTCTTGTTTTTCATGATGAGATAAAATCACTTTTTTGAGTTATTTAACCGTTTATTTGTGTATTAAACAACAAACTACCAGGCCCTGAATGAGGTGATGCCAAGGTCGGTGAACACATAGTCCCTGAACTCAAGGAGCTCCCAATCCATAGGCAAGACACATAAATATCTAATTATTGTCAAGCATCACACATGTAGCAATATTGGTATGAACAAACCCACTAAGGAAACAAAGGAGGCAGCAATTCATTTTGTCTTAGAGAAAGAACATAGGACCCAGGGATGCTTCACAAAGGAGGTGACATTTGAGTCCAGAATGATGGAAAGTACTTGACCAGCATGCTCTTAGCAATGGGAACAGTGTGTCTAAAAGCACAGAGTTTGAAAGAACAAGGCCCATGGTCAAAGCACAGGATATGGAGCATGTAACCGCAGACAACAAGGAAAACATGTTACTGGTGGATTGTGAAGATTCATCTTACCTTATTCTATTCTAAAAACAATTTTTAAAAAAGATTTTTAATCCAAGGGAATAGCATAATTAGATCCGTATTATACAAAGATCGCCCTGGCTGCACTGTGAAGAAAGAGTAGATTTGGGTGTCAGGGAGGTGAAATTGACGTCAGGGGTTATTTCAATAGTCCTGATATGAGACATTTCAGAAATAAAATGTATTGATTCTAGTGACATAGAGCTATGAAGAGAAGGTGGTCAAAGAAAATGCTAGTATGCTAGCTTGGATGACCAGGTAGAATGAAGAGAGTCTAGGAAAAATAATGAGTTTACCTTTTAATATATTTCTTAGGAATGCTTATGGCATGTTTAGACTGAGAAATGCAGAAGTCTGCGTTCACGCCTTAGTGGGTATGTGTTAACACAGTCAAGCAATGCCCAAAGGAAATGGGGTCAAGACTTGGTCGGAAGGAGCCATTCTTTGGTACTAGCAGCAGGGTTGGTCTTCATATAGACCACGTGGGAATTCGGAGTTTGGCAAACTCAACCAAGGTGCATAAAAGAAATATGCTACAGGACCAAGGCTATACAGGACTAGGACACCTTGAAGTTCCTCTGCACGAGAGCAGGATTAACCTGGCAATCTAGGGCTGCCGATGGGAAGTCAGGCAGCATTAATGAAGGAGAGATGTGAAGGGGCAGAGTCAAGCAGCAATCAGTAGGTAGAATGAGCTAACAGATCTATTTCATAGGACAGTCTTGAGAATTGAATGAGATAAGAGGCCAAGTGCCATGGCTCTTGCCTGAAATCCTAGCACTTTGAGAGGCCAAGGTGGGAGGATCCCTTGAGGCCAGGACTTCAAGACCAGCTGGAGCAACACAGTGAGACACCATCTCTACAAAAAATAGAAAAAAAAATTTGCTGGGTGCAGTGATGCGTGCTTATAGTCCCAGCTACTCAGGAGGCTGAGGCAGGAGGATTGCTTGAGCTTGGGAGTTTGAGGCTATAGTGCGCTATGATGATGCCACTGTATTCCAGCCTGGACAACAAAGCAGGATCCTATCTCAAAAACTAATAATAATAAAAAAAATGAAAAGAGAAGAAAAGTAAAGTGCTTGATATCTACATACGCATGCTCACTAAATATGACTTAATCTTAGCCTTCTAAATATGCACTGTAGAACTCAAAAAACACACACTACAACTATTACTGTGTCATTTGTATTAAGTGAGCATTTGTAGTTCCTGTTAAACAAAAGTTCACTTTATATAATTCCACATAGATCACAAATTCACTGTGTGAAGGAACACCCTGAAATGTAATGTATTGGGGCCCCTACGACCATCCTGCTGGCACTTACCATCTTATTCTCAGTACTGCAAACTCTCCCTCCCATCCACATTAAGTGAGAAACTGCTCTATCTTATTCCCAGCTATTAGTTCCCTCTCGCTGCACAATTTATTACAAAATTAAATTCTTTTTCTTAAGATTTTCTTAATTAAAAGATTATTTAGAATTCTTTCTTTTTAAAGTATCTAAATATCACTATATGATGCTACCATATCTACCATAATCATACTAGTAAAAAAAATAAAATAAAATAGGTTCAATGAGCTTTGATTTTCACATGAAAAAGAAACTGTCAAGTGCTGAAAAGGTGAAATGGCCCATTCTAGCTAAAAATCAAATGGTACAAGGCCAAGGAAATCACATAATTAAAAAGTGTTTTATTTCTAAATAGATATTTTTGCAGATTTTTTTATAAAGCCCTGCCAATGAGTATTGCCTATAGTTCTGTTTTAGAATCACTGTTAACATCAGACTAACATTTTTATTTTTGTTTTATTTGCTTGCACTAAAGTTCATTTAGAAGTGCCATCTTAGAATTACTTTGAGTCTAATGAGAGAACGCAATGATAGGAAAAGACGGTCTGTTTTTCTCCTACTATACACACAGAACACTTCTGGGACCAGAATGTGTGGAGGTTTTTCCCACACCCTACAAGCAAATCTCCAGTGGACACCAACTGAGCATCCTATAACTCAATTCAATTGAATTCTGACACTGCCTGGAGATAGCATCAGGTGCCACAGGTTACAGGCTCAGTCCCACAAGACTGCCCTCACTTCAAAGACAATGACAAGCAATAGTTTGGCACCTAAAATTCTGACCAACTGGCTATAAATTGGGGCCCCTACTGCTCCTTCCTGGGGTTTGATTAATTTGCTAGAGTGTCTCTCAGCACTCAGGGAATCATGTTTACCAGTTTGTTATAAAGGGCATTACAAAGAACACGGATGAACAGCCAGAGGAAGAAACACACAGGGCAAGATGCGGTGGGGGGAGGCAGTGCTTCCAGGACCTCTCCAGCTGCGCCACCCTCCCAGCACCTGCATGTATTCAGCAGCCTAGAAGGTCAGCAACACTTGTTCAAGAAAGTTTGCATAGAGCTTGGTCTTCAGTGTTCCCCAGTGCCCACTTTTCTGGAGGTTGGTGGGTGGGGCTGAAAGTTGCAACCCTTTAACCTTGTAGTCACTTGATCTTTCTAGTTACTGGCCCCATCCTAAAGCTGTCTAGGAGCCCCACCCTAAGTCACCTCATTATAAACTCAGGTGTTATTAAAGAGGCTCACTATGAGTAACAAAAGACACTCGTATCACTCATGAAATTCCAAGAGTTTTAGCTCTGTGACCAAACCAGGGAGAAAGACCAAACATATTTCATATTACACCACATGCACAGAACACAATTGTTTATAAATGTGTTTGGGAAAATTAAACTCTCTTAGAAAAACCGTTGAGATATATATATATATTTCTATATATACACACACATACACATATATATTTATTTATGCAACACCATGCACATACTTACATTCATTCACATATACACACAAATACACAAATAACAAATATACAAATAAGGACCTGGCCTCAAATGTATCAAGGCATATTTCTAAATGATTTACTCATTCAAGATATGGTTGATACAATTATGCAAGTAAATAAAATAATGCAAAAATGCATTTTATCCTAAAATGCATCATAATATTAGACAATGGCATAACAAAAAGTCAACGTCGTCCTAATTTTGCAGAATGAGATCTTATTAAAGCTCACCAAGGACACATGGGCATGTTATCCATTGCTACTCTCCTCTTTTGGAGACAGGGAAACAAATGCATAGAAATGATATGACATCTTAAAGACTATGTCAGTCTCCAGCTGTCTTATCCAACACTCTTAATACCTGGCAGCGTAGATGTGTGGAACTACCTTATTCTCTCCCTCCTCTTTTTTCCTTTATCTTTTTCTCTCCACTATTGAAGAGAGAAAGCAATGACCTGAGTTTTCTAAAACTCAAATCATCTGTGAAAATGATGCTACAGTTCATGGAAATTCCAAGTTAGTTGGATTTTGACTCCACCTAAATTATTTTCAGGGTACCAATCTCTAGGTCAAAAGAAGAAACAAGTAAGTGGGCTACAAAACCAAAACTCAGATATTTAAGTGATATAATAACACAGAATCAGCAGAGTATTTGAAGAAGACACATTTATAGTTATTCCTGAATTTATTGATTATGGATTTGTTGACCTTACAAGGAAATACAACAGATGAACCTGTGAAATGAATCCGAAACTCGCCAAGTGGTTAAAGCTAAATAAGAAGACAATGGCTGTGTCTAGGTGATGAAAACAATGCTAGATCCCCAAATGACAAATTTCTGGCTAACTGCCTTCACAAAGGAATCATCTACTAGGTCTACTCAATTTAAATCTTTTTGTTTGTATGAAAAATGTTGTTTCTAAAACTAGAAAACTGACCTATAAGCAGCGTAATTTCCGGATACGTCAACCATCCTAAGAACCAGAATTTTTTATAAGCTTAGCATTTAAGAAAAATGGTGTGATGACGGTGTTTATTAGCATGAATAATAAATTTCACAAAGTAGATGATCAAAAGCTAAAACTAAAGAGCAGGCTATTATTTGAGTTAGCCTTTAGAGAAGAGCAGGGTTTGGGCATAGCATGAGAATAAAAATTAAGTGCAAGTGTAGAGAGTTTAATTGGTGGTGTATAAAATGCACTAAAAGATGAAATGACAGGGAAGTGGAAAGACTGGCTAGGGAATCACTTTAACGGCCCCAGACCTGATGGGAGCCACTGTCATAGTCCAACAAGCAGGAACAAGAGGAGCTTGTACTAAGGTGGTGGGTGGGATGGAGAGAAGTCAGGTAGGAGAGGTTGCGGGGGTAAAACTGGCAAGAATTGGAATATAAATGGGTTGAGGTAAGAGGAAGATATCAAGGACAACCAAACATTTTAGAATTTAAGAAAAGATACATCATGTATAGTTTTGAGCCTAGGAAAGTCCTCAGAGTTCATCTGGTGTCATCTAGTATCACCAAGATTAAATTTGAGTTTCAGAGAGTTCAGGTAATTGACTCAAGATCACACAGCCATTAGAGACAGAGTCAGACTAGCACTTCAGACTTCCAATGTTCATATAACTTATCAAAAGTTAGAGAAGTTGTCAAGAGAAATAATCAAACTAAGGGAGAGCACATTTAATAATAAAAATAAGATAAAGATAACAACAGCAATGCTAATAAAGGATTTCATTTAATGTATCTTTACCAGAAATCAAGGAATGTACCAACTCTATATACATATGCTTATCTCTGTAACTAGCCTATGATGTAGGCACTATTATCATCCCCATTTCACAGATAAGAAAACTGAGGCTTAAATAACTTTCCTCAAATCACAAAGCTAATAAGGGTCAAATCTCAGTTCAAACCCAGACTGTCTCCCGAGTGTGCATTTTCACCCGTTTTGTGTATTACTGCTCTGACAGGCAGATGGGACATCCAAGTAGACATATCCAACAAACTGGTGTGAAGTTGATATGTTTGCGATGGAGGTCAACGCTGAAGAACAGATAAAAGCTGGTGTTGAAGCTATGAAAACACATGAGATTACAAAAGTAAAGGATGCACAAAGAGAAAAGAAGGAAAAGGAAAGGAGTTGACGGCATAGTATTGAAGTGGGATTGCTCTGGAGAGCAGGAGGAGGGAGAGTTCAAGGAAGGATAGTCACCAAGATGGGAGGAGAAGCAATGAGTAGAGTAATGGAGACCTGCAATTTCTACTTTTCAGGGTGTTTTCTTGTGTTGTTTTAATTTTCCTTTCTGAAGGCTTCCAAGCAGACCTGAGAATAAAGGTAAGCAAGGAAGTTTGGCCTGGCACAAGACTGTTTTCAGCTTGAGATGCTTTTTTCTCCAGAGGCTGCATCTCTGACATTTCTCATGGAGATTAATTCTTAGATCTCAATTTTTGGCCTTATCTTTGGGTTCCACTTTCTTCCTAAACTTTGGGGTCATCTTTACCTGATCCTGTGTCGTCTCTTCAGCTACAACCCATGAGACCCATCAGCTCAGAATCGTCTGTCCAGTCCTGATCCCCCATGTCACCTGTCAAGGACTGTTTGACTTCAACGAACAGCAGCCATCTGAAGCTAGCTTGAGTAAAAAGAATGTCCTTTTATTAAGGGGTGTCCCATTATCTAAGGCCAAGAAAAGTAACCAGACCACAAAAAAGGCTGGGTTCATGGAAGTGATGCAAAGTTTCTCTCTCTCAGTGTCTCTCCCTTCACATGGTGAACCATCCTTTATATGTTTTGTGAACCTGTTTCATACTTTCTTTCTCTAGTGACCAGTTTTTCTTTGGTCAGGAGACTCTCAGTTCATAAATAGCCATCCAAGCACCCCAGTCTTTACGTTCCCGCAACTTTGGGAGCCCCATGAACAAATACATTTTTTAATGTCTCTTTCTCAAATCCTCACATGACAGAATCTGATGAACTCAGCTTGGTTTAACTGCTCACTTCAATCTTCAGCTATGACCGATGAGTAGTTTTAAAAGTTAAAAAGCAGCCACCTAGGCCCACACTCGGTACAGGGCTGGTGAAAAATTTCAAATAAAAGCGTGTGACCATGGCCCTGCACCGTCGACGTCGTCTTCTGTCATTCTGACATACCGAACTTGAAGCCTATTTTTTCTTACAACTTAGGGTTGCAAAGGGAAGAGAGTAAGGTACGATGGAGAAATCCAGGAAAGACAGAGGAGATAAGACATAAGCTGTGTTTAGGCTACATGAATATGTGGAGACAAACACACTGAAAAAAAGAAAAATAACACGAGCTAAGGCATAAAGATGAAAATGGCGTTTGTAGAGGATTCAGAAGTGACTAAGCTTACGAAAGAGAGGGACTTTTGCACAACGTTAGCCTTTTCATGTATCGGCAACCTCCCTCTCTTGCTAGATCCTTGACAACAGCGTTTATAGTAGCATGCTCAAATTTCTCTTATGTAAAAAGCAAAGGCAAAAACAGAACAATCTGGATCAACTTGCCACCCAAGCCCTAAAGCTGATAGCTACAGAGTATCTCCTGCTGCTTCAGCATAGCCCCCCATCTCAAGACAGTCTTCAGTACTCACTGTCTCCAACTTCTCAAGTTTATTTGTGGTTTTGGTTTTAAAACCATTCCAGTCTGACGTCTCTCCTCACCATTCTATGGAAAGTGCTCTCATTGCGCTCACTTTTAATTTCTGTCACTGCAGCTAATGGAGATTGTTCATCCTTCATCTCGTCTGACTTACCAGCAGCATTCAACTCTGTTGACCAAGCCTCCTTGTCAAAACGCTTTCTTTCCGTGGCTCATGGGCCAGTGCACCTTCTGAGAATTACTCTTCCTGTCTGACCTCCTCTAGTGAACTTTAAAATCTTGCTTTGCCAAGTCTCAGTACTCAGTCATTTCCTCTTCTCACTTTGCATGCTCTCGGCAGCCTCATCCATCTGGTTATCACGTACACATCAACGACCCCAAACTCCAGCCTGGAACATTCCTTTAAGCCCAATACTTAGGTATCCAACCACCTCTTGACATATCCCCTTACATATCCCTAAGTCAGCGGGGTGCTGAAGCCAGCTTACATGGGCTCACGAGAGCATGTCTTCACAACTTCATGTTCAGGACCATCACACAGGCAGGTTGAAATCCTCCATGACGAGAGCATTTATTTATGTCAGGGTGGCAGTCTGCCCTCCGTTCTTGGTGTGCTCTTGGCCAAAGAATGACCAGACACACCAAAGTGTCAAGTCCACACTATCGTCTTGGAAAAATCACCAGCAGGGCCAATACGACAGAACAACCCCAGGTAGGAAGCAGTTTCACACGAGCAGCTCTTTATTGTAGAACAAAATGAATCTGTCTCCACAAGTGGAAGGAGACAGGGAGACATACTGATAGACTCAATGACTCAATGACTCGCTGACCGACCTACTCTCACTGAATTCTCAGATTGTTTCCTATTATTAACCCAGTCGGGGGAGGGCTCTCGGGAGGTATGAGATGTTATCAAATGATCAACAGGTGTCCTTAAAATCTATCTGTGTATACGAGCTCCCTCTCTGAAAGCCAGCCCATCTGGGGGTAGGGGACTGAGCCACAATGCAGATTCAAGCTAATGGCATAATAATTACCCTTACATTGCTCTAGGTCACCTTCTAAATCCTATCAGGCATGGGCTGGGGAATTCTCAGACTGAGAAAACATTCCCTCCTTCTCCAGGTATAGCAGTTGCTCAAGATAGGATTAAGAATGGGGTGACATCAGAATGGACTGCCTGTCCTTGTCCTCCTTCCCAGCTGGAGCAATTGCTAACAGCACCAAAGTAGGGCACCCTTGTGCGTAGAAGAGCTGGAGATCCTACCTACCTAGCATCTACACCATGGAAATTGGCAAATGCTACTCATTGAGCTTTTATTTATTTATTTATTTTTTAGATTTTTGGAGAGCCTGTTGTTAATCGTTCACAGAACATTACTTCTAAGTTTCCATGAAGTTAATCGTTTAGAATCAAATTTACACTGTCTCTCTTCCACCCACTTGGCTTTGCTGCAGTGACTGCTATCTTTGCAAATGTTGCTACCAAAAGTCCAGTTCATAGTTAGACTCACAGTCTCCCTCTTTCTTGCTCTTGTCACCAATGCCTTTTTAAGTTCCACCACTTAAATATTTCTTAATTTTTAAAATTTCTATTCAACTCTACCTTGCCATCATCACTCACTCTAACAAATTCACTGAAACTATTAGCCTGCTGAATGGTTTTCCCATATCCAAACTATCACCCCTCCAGGCCCTCTCCACATAGTAGCCAGTGTTTTTAAAAACACACATCTGGTCATATAACTCTATTTTTTCCCATTGTTTTTGGATAAAGACAACATTCCTTATCCTCCAGCCTGGAGTCCTCCCCTGGCTTGCCCTTGCCTTCCTCTCCCCCATCTCACACCCCTCTCCCCTTCCCTCTGCACTCCAGCAACATTAGCTTCTTTCACTTCATCACATGTACTATTCCTGCCATCCTCAGGGCCCATGCACATGCTCTTTCTTCTGGCTAGAATAGTCTTTCCTCCTTTCCAGACCATCTGATTCACTCCTGTTCACTCTTCAAACCTCAGCCACATGTTAATTCTCCAAGGAACTTTTTTTGACCACTCAGATTAGGTCTAACATCTTAGTTACACATTCACAGAGCAACCCATATCTCCTCTGTAGTTTTCACAATTATAATTAAACAAACAATCATAGGATTATTTGTATAATATCTGTTTCTTCCACCAGAATAACCCCATGAGCACAGATACTGGGTCTGTCTTGTTCAACATTGTATTTCTGGTAGCAAGCACAATGACTTGCATGCATAATAGATGCTCAATAAATATTCAATGAATAAATAAATTTTCAATGAATGAAGACTATTTTTTTGCTCTTCTTAGTTATAGAGAATAATTTGATGAGTTCCCCAGGCCAGATTTTGAGATAAGCATAGGCCACAAGGATGGTTTCAGTGTAGATGTTTCGTATATCTAAAATAAAAACAGCGTAATACAAGAGATAGAGGCACTGTAACCACCCAGGGACCCAGAAGAACAAGATGAAATAGATTATTCAGTTAACAGTAGATTTAACAGCCTTAATGCCAGAAATACCATTAAACTCCTGGGCCAAAAACCTGGTCACAGGATATAAAACAAGGAAATAATGATTCCACACCTCTTGAATCATATCCAAATAACTAGAAATGCTCCTGACTAGTTGTTACTCCTACAAGACTCCTCAGGAAGAACCAACTCAAAATGAAATGTCATTGGGCAATTCTAGAAGACATATTCCATCCTCCAATCCAGACATGGACTCTTATATAACCACACCTCTAGGATCTTTCTGGTCATATAAAATGCAGAGAGGCTCTGGAAGGATTTGACAGGTCTGAGCTGTCTGAGTACCTCTGTGCTGAGTAGGGACAGTACCCATCCCTGACTGTTGATATTTTTCTCCAGAATTTGCTAGAATCAGATCTAGCACATCATCGTTAGTGATTTTCGATGTATAAAGAAATAATACTCCCATTCTGTAGGTTGTCTATTTGCTCTAGTAATAGTTCCTTTGGCTATGCAGAAGCTTTTAAATTTGATCAGATTCAATTTGTTTATTTTAAGGAGATTTTCCCCCCATAGAGCCACCAATAGCAAAAAAGTCCACAAAATGACACAGACCCACAGAATAGACACCCTTCCTCAGATGAGAAGTTTATGAGTCACAAACAAACAAACAAAAAAAAAGGTTTCTCCTCTTGCAACAAGTAATACCCATGGATCACATTTCACTTCTGACTGCACTTCAACCCGAGACCTGCATCCAGCTCTCAGGCTGTGGGAGGAAGGTAGAAAGCCAGGGTTCTAGTTATCCAAACTCCCGGCAGACCATGGGAGTGTGCAGTTCTCATTGCTGGAAATTTTACCAGTGGCATGCAGTATAAGTGTGCCATTTGTTCCTTAGTCAGTGTACAACAGAGGAATCTATTGACAGTTTCCTTGCTAGTCCTCCACACTGCAGGTTTAATCTTACAAGTGCAGCAAGAACAGGAGATTGAACTTAAACTCTACTGAGGGCAGGGATACACTCAGGTACTTTTTTCTTTCACAGCACTTTTTACAAAATGACAACATTTAAAGAATTTTACATTGAGCATCTATATAGCTATCACTTGAGCTCAAAATTAACTTTTTAGTAAACTTGCTTCATCTTTTATCTATTATCTATCCATCTTTCCATTTATCCATGAATTCAATTTATTATTTTATGCACTTCAAAGTAAATTTCCTATGGCTTACTTTTTAAACTAAAACTCAGATTGTGCAAACAACAAAGAATATCTCTCCTCTTCAATAAACAATTGGTGAAAATAGTGTGGTAGCTTCATCTCTGAGGGGATATAATGTAGTTACCTTACTGCAAAATTAACTATTAACTCAAAACAGAATAAACCTTTTTTACACATATATGTCTTTCATTAATCTTCATTTATTCATATTTCTTCCATTTATCTTCATGATTCCCTTTAATCTGCAACACTTACTGAGCAGCACCATGGATCAGTCACTGGCCCAGGTGCTGTGACAGGAGGCAGAAGCCCTACATCTAGTTTACATTCTCATGGAGAAGGCAGTCAATAAACAAGTAGATGGAAGAAAAACCAAGATGATTATGTCTAATTATGTGAGAGAGAATGATAAGCACAGCAGTAGAACACTTAGCGGGATCCCGAAATGGTGAGTCTGTGAAGACTGTTTTAGGAACTGGCCATGAGAGCCTGATGAGCAGGATCATCAGAGGCAAGTGCAAAGGCCCTAAGGCAGGAACAAACTTCTGTTCAAAGAACAGAGCAGGAGACTTGTGTGACTGTTGAATAGTGTGAAAATTTGTTTCCTCACTATCACTTAAACTTCATTTATTGATGATTATAGTTTTCTTTGACTTTCTGACAGCATTCAAAACAACTTTCTATTATTTACACAAGCATGGTTTTCTCCGGAAAGTCTTTTCAGACTTAAATTATCAAGTTAATTCTCCCTTTATAAGCTCCTGTGCCCTGTGCACCTCACTGACACAACTGATCTCTGCCTGTGATGACCGCTAGACTGAAAACTCCATGAGAGATCAGCTAAGTGGCTATTGCAACAAGCTGGGTGAGAGATGATGAGAGCCCAAGCTTGGCTGGTGGTACAAATATGAAATGTAAAGGAGCAAATAGAGACACACCTTTGAGGCTGGATCCATAGAACATGGTAAGAAATTAAACATCCCAGGGAACCTAAAAACAGCTCGAAGTTTGGATTGTGGGCGGGGACAAAGTAGAGGAGGAGGAAAAATAGTAGGTTGTTAAATATAAAATGTATGATTTCAAATCAAAGTATAGTTTATATATCTCAAACAAGAAGCAGTACAAGTAATCAAAGTATGTACCTAAACAATTCACACAGTTTTGCCATCTCAATGGTAGCTTGCTTATGCCAGCAGTGAGGTAGCCTGGAGAGCAAGTGGGGATGAAATCGTGAAAGGCATTTTCTACAACTTGTTGAGAATGGAATTACCAGGGGTTTGCTACATCCCCGATAAAGATAGGGTCCCCTGGCAGACTGTGTTGCAAGAGATGAGAAAAACAGAGGCACAGACACAGAAATAATATTTAAGAAAGCAGGGAAGTCAGGGGACCACCAGTACTCTGGTGCCAAGGTGGCAGTGACCAAAACCCAGAACTTGTTTTTTATACTCTTTGCCATATTGCAAAATACAATGATCTCATGTGAAAAACTCACAGGATATAATGATCAAAGGTTTCGGGGCTCCCCCAAAGTCACAAGGTGTCCTAGCTAATTTCCTTCTCCATTCTAGAAGTGAAAAACACATAATTCTTCAGTAGGTACAACCTTTTTGATCAAGGTAAACTGATTTTATCCCAAGCTCAAGCTATGTACATGGATATCAATCTTTAACTTCAGTAGCTGCGACTCATTTGATCAAGAAACAAAGAAACTACATGCTTTCCACTGGGAGACTGGTTTTACATTAACTGAGGCATTGTTAAGAGAAAGGGAGAGAAGGAACTTGGCTCAGTGTTCAAACACTATGGAAGCCTTGAGACTCTTCTCCCGGGCTGACATACTGCAATTTACCTCTACAGCCATGAGAAGTTTTCCTGTCAGGCTGCCCGTAGCTTTTCATGCATGAGACCCTTTAGGCTCTGAGGTTGGAGCATGCTTTGCCGTACTCCCAGATCGCTGGTATGTGTCCCCCAACTAGGCAGTTAACATCTGCACTTATTTCAGGCTTCTGCTCAAGCAATTCCTTCACCCCCTATCCTCTCACAGCCTCAGACATAGCATTCCTAAGTCCCAGTGGTCTTAATCCCATCACTGAATGTTTTTCCTTGCAAGAAGTGGTAGTCAGTTGGTGCAAGATATGGTGAAAGTGGTGGATAGCAGAGAGTTTCGAAGTCCAGCATATTTAGTTTGAGCAACATTGTTTTTTGCGATATGTGGTCTTTCAATAGAATTGACCTGTCTCTATTGACCAATCTTGGATGCATAATCACATGCATCTTCATCATTTCATCTGATTGGTTGCAGTAGGTATCACTCTAATTGACTGACCAGGTTTCATGAAGCTGTAGTGCAAAATACCAGAACCGGACAACCAAACAGACACCATTAGCTTTTTTTTTTTTTTTGCTGAATATTCGGTTTTGGACTGTGTTTTGGCACTTCATCTTTATCCAACTATTGTGCTGAAAACTTTCAAGTGTCAAAAAGAATTCATTTGTCATCACAGATTACAGTACAATGTAGAAATTGTTCGCCTTCATGTTGTGACAACAAAGAAAAGCAGGCTTCGAGATGATTTCTCTTCTGATGCTCATTTTATTCATGTGGTACCCATCTATCCAGCTTCTTTACCTTGCCAATTTGTT
>CAUYRT010036154.1:0-19934 GCA_963574885.1 Lepilemur ruficaudatus
CAAGTTTGAAGTTCTACATTCAGCATTAGAAACGTCCTAAAAAGCTTGGGGCATTAAAAGCTATGGTGTGAAAAGGAGAGGGAGTTGCTACACCAGTTTTGAAAAATTCCTTGCCCCAAATTTTTTTGAGCCCAATTCTGATTTGATCTCTAGATCTAACTACCAATTCATAGGTAATGAAGAAATGGATGCATATATGGAGATACATCACGGGACTGCAAACAGCAAAACTGATAGTCCTTGGATCTGGTTTTGTCAACAAATAAATTTTGAAGAGATTAAAAGAGGCAAAATAAAAAACAACAATACTACTAATAAAGAAAGGAAAAATAAAAGACAAGCAAGACCATGGTGTCTAACTTGAATGTGTCATTTGGGTATAAACAATAAAGAAAGAAAATAATATCTGTAAACATCAGGATAGTAGTCCATCTTTAAGACTAAGCAATGGGGACTATGGTTGGTTGAGAGAATGTGGAAATCCTCGGGAATGACTTGCGGTACTTATGTCCTAAAATAAGTGGTGATTGTGTCATCACTGGATAATCATTCTTGTACATTTGTATCATGCAGTTTTCTGTATTTCTGTAATATTTAACAACATAAGGGTGCTTTTAAAATATGATTCTGCTCAAAATAACATTTTGCCTTGAGGAGTTGTGATTTCCTAATATATTTCAAATAAGAAGTCCAGAAGTAAACAATGGGATGGGATAATCCTATTTTAGTGATATAAGGATTTAGGGTCAGGTTCTCTGCCATTCTCTGGGATTTCCCCTAGTGCTTGCAAGACAGCTGACTCGACACCAGAAAGCCTGAGAGCAGGAGCCTGGGAATACAGAAATATGGTTTATATGGCTTTCTTTCATTTTCTGAAGAGTCAGTGTGAGATTATTGTCCTTGCTTCATTTAACATTAAAAATAATTATTCAGTGAAACATCTGGGCCTGAAGTTTTCTTTGTGGGAAGACTTTAATTCAAAAAGTTTAATTTGTTTACTAGATTTAGGACTATTCAGATTTTTTGTTTCTACAATTTTTATTTTTCAAGGAATTTATTCATGTATTATAGATGTTGAATTTGTTGATATAATGTTGATCACAATATTTTCATCTTTTTGATGTTGGTAGGATCTAAAGTAACTATCTCTCTTTCATCAATAGTTTTGGAAATTGCTATTATTTTTTCATTTTAAAAAATAAGTGTACCTGGAGCTTTATCAGTTTTATTGATTTTTACAAAGAATCAGTTTTGCTTTGTCAGCTTTCTCTCGCATTTGTTTCCAATTTCATTGATTTCTGCTGTTTATTTCCCACCTTCTACTTTCAGTTTATTTTCATTTTTGCCTTCTTAAGAAGGAACCTTAGTTCATTCATTTTTGCCTTTTTTTCTTTTCAAAAAAGAAATTAAATATTTTTCCTAAAATACTGTTTTATTTCTAAAATTTTTGGGTTTTTTTTATACTATCTGTTCCTCTATTGAGATTTACTATCCTTTTGTTTATTACTAACATGTTTCCTTTATCTGATTGAAATGGTTATATCAGCTATTCTAACATTCTACTGTGCTAATTTAACATCTGGGAAACCTTAGGATTATTCAATATATATATTGTTTTCTTTTGAGGAGGTACACATATTACTGGTTCTTTGTATATTGCATACTTTTGGATCACATCCTGAATTTGTGACTTTTGAAAATGGTTGTGGAGGTTTTGGATCTTGTTATATTACTCCAGAAAATGTGTTGTTGTTGTTGTTGTTCTTGTCATTCTTGTTGTTATTGTTGGTGTTGTTTTGGTATTCAGTATACTTGGGTGGATTCAAACTGCAAACCCTGTCTTTTTGGCAATAGGTCCAATTTAAGGTCAGTTATTTTATTTTTAGTTGGGCTACTCTGAATATGAGCTGAATATGTATGGTTTACAAATGAGTGAGAGATTTGGGCAGAGTTCACACCCAGAATGTGGATCTGCCTCTCTCTATGCCTCTCTTCTTTCTTAGATACAGCCTTCCCATTCCAGAGCCTGTGGTTGTCTTGAAGTCTGTCCTCTGGTTCTTCAAGCCAGGAAGACTGCGTTTTCTATCAGAGTTTTAGCCACCCTGGGCAGTACTACAACTGTGGCTTGCCTGCAGCCTAAAAGGCTAAATCTGAAAGCTCTCACGTTGCTGTTCCCTTCTCCTATACCCCTTTCCCTCCAGATTCTACCTGCTGTGATCGTACTCCAGTGATTTCAGGTAGTTCCTCTGGTATTTGGTCTGGAGGTAATAGCTGCTGTCCATGGGAAAGCCAGTAGAGTAGGAGTTTAATTGGCAATACTGTAAATGGAAGTCATGCCTATTTGTAATCGAGTAGGAAGCTCTAGTGGACTACTTTTTAACTTTCAGTTGGCCACAGTTTTGTCACACGTCCTTCTTTTCACCAATTATGGTTCATCGTTAGGCTTCGGTGAAGAACATAACTTCCTTTAGCACATTTTTCTCCATAAAATATAGAGATGGCTCAACAAAGATTAAGGCAGAAACAGCTATTAGAGAAATAATTGATGCCTTCTGAGAGTCACTTCCTCATAGATGCAGGGGTTTGTTTTTCTGCCTCTCTCCTGAATGAGGAAAAACTGATACTTTGAATCAGATTATAGATGGATGACTTCAGAAAATCATTAAACAAACATATAAATAAATACAAAATTAAATTCTAATATGAAGCTCTACTTAGCATAAATCCCAATAACATCCTCAGGATTGGAAGAGAATCAGACAATTGATTTTTGATGCTCAATTTAAATACTTTGTGATGTGCAACTAGGCGTGAAGCATTATGTCTTCACTTTACAGAGGAGTTTAGCACTTTCACTTTATAAACATGATAAAGAATCGGGCTTCTTATAGATGATCACATAAAAAGTAAAAACATGGTAGGAAGAACAATACCGTTTATGCCTGAGATTCATTAAAAATAATAAAATGTACAAGGTAAAAATTATGCGCTAAGAGGGCTTACAATCCTTCAAGAATTAAAAAAAAAAAATCTCAAAACAAGGTTGAATGACACTGTTACCGAGAGGCATATACAATGTAACTATGTGTGCACAGAAGTGGTGATTAATTTTGACAGAGAGCCTTGAAGGATACTTTTAATCTAATATTTGAGCAGGATCTTTAGAAATGATTTATTGTGATAAGTGAATTAGGAAAGGACATTACAGCCTGAGGAAGCATCACCAACTAATCACAGAGGCATTGATGTGCCAAGTGTTAAAGCAATGTCAACTAGTCCACTGTGACAACTGTACCACAAAAATCTTAATGGACTAGTGAACAGTGAAAATGCACAGTTGTTTGGAAAGCAGATCATGAAAGTCCTTGGACACAGGACTAGGGATTTGGATATAAAAGCATTGTCTCTGAAATTAGCAACTAAGAAATCTATTTGAAAAGCCACACAGATACAAACGTACGCTCAATATGAGACAACTTATGAAAAGTACAATATTCGTAGTTCAGATTAGAGGCATCATAGTTTAAAGATCGAAGAGGACATTTCTGGTTTGAGAGCTTTTAGAAGGAGTTAGTAGTTGAATTCTGCTTTGGAATTTCAAGCAGATTGTTGAGAACTATGATAAGTAGAGGCTGAATGACCAAGGCAGATGAAACTTGAAGGAGGACAAGAATGTCAAAGCCTAAGTGAATTAGACAGGTAGATAAAAAGATCACACAGCTTGAATTTAGAGGGATTCTGAATATTTGAGACATAATTTATAACAGTAGATATTTAGATATTCTATCTAAATGTATATGCCATTAATAATTTACACCATTATTTTATATAACAGTAAGTGGAGAGAAAGTTGTCAATTAGAGTATTAATTTGAATCACTAATTGTAAAATGCATCCCAATTTCAGAGATGTTGAAATATGAAAAATTACATAAATGAGAAATAACAAAATATCTAAACAACAAAGCTATTATCTACATTTTGGCACAAAAATATTTAGCTTTTTTCTTTCTTTGGCTTCAAATAAACGATTCATTTAAAAGATACAAAGATGTCAACTTACATAAAATTTAATGGCTATCTAGGTAGTTATTCAAGTAAGTTTTGCCAAAACCCCAGCTAGCATTGAATATAACACAACTTTATCAAACAGCAGGCAAGAACAAAATGTTAACGTTACTGTGTGCTTTGGAAATGTTGAGGGAATAAAAGCCATTCACTCAACTTATTTGTATGATGCTCATATTATAGTCTAAAGGGTCTTTTGGTATCTTTCCTGAATTTCAACAATCCTAGTCACTGGGCAGTTCCAGAAAACTGACAGGAAGCCAGTTATATTTTTCTTTTCTCAATTGCTCTATTTCCTTCCATCCACTCAGAAAGTAACAACCTTGGAAGACTATAATTTTACACTGTAAGTTCAACTTTCCAATTAAAAGCCATTCTCCCTAGGACATGTTTTTCTTTATTTTTCTTGTAAATTAGCAAATTGTGGGCTTAATTTTAACACGGTGGCTGCTAGGGTCTTGCCACATGTCATTTTAGTCTGACCTTTTGAGGAAAAAAGCAGTTTGATTATTTTTCTATCAAAATAAAAAGACAAAGCCATCATTATGTTTCTGGATGTGACAGGGATTGTGCAGGTGTAATGCAGCCTCAGCGAGTTGAATAGCTTGTAGATAGTAATTATTTTGCTTTGTTTTTGCATTAATCCACGAATTCATAATAATCTAATAAACTAGATTTTACTTTTCTCCTTTGGAAAAAGACAAACATGTTCTTTCCAAATATATGTTCATAAAAAATACGGCTAATTGGAATTTAACAGCCAGCAAATTATAAATAGATTCATTCATTAATTAGTTTCTGTACAGGACGTGGACATAGCCATGTGAATAAATACGTACATTGAAACTAAAAAGCTGTAGAAGACTGTGCCACCTTACACATGAAACTTTGTTTGAAAAAGTAGGAATCCTGGCAAATTCTCAATTCATCAATTATGTGGATGTATCACACTGAAAGGTATAATGAAATATTAAATATCTATCAGATATTTGATTTACATAACCTCAAGTGAACACCGTGTTTGCTTTCTCATTGAAATGTTTAAAGACTGCAAAAACTACAGATACGTTTCTAATTTGAGGTTGAATTTCTAAAATATTTCTCATCAAAATATAATATGAGATTACGCATTTTAAAATTCAGACCTCTTTTTCTTACAAATTATAAAATCTTTATGTATATTTCCCAAGAATGTAGAATAAGATATGTGTATCTGATTTAGTTAATTTTTAAGGGAAGTGCCAAATGTCATACTTATATTGTCTGTTACTATTCCAGTTGATGATATTTTTGTTAATATTAAAAATAGTAAGCCAAAAAGATATATTATGCCTATTTGCAATTCATATGTAATCTTTAATTTTTTTTTTTTTGGTCAATAGTGTCACCTTGCTAATCCATCTAATCTTGGAATAAATAGTTAAATATTTAACTTCATTTCCATGGATTTTCATTTCACTAGTGTGTCACCCCATAAAAATGTTGATGAAGCATGAAGTAGCCAGACGACAAGCTAGAGGATGTACTCATGTGGTTGGATGCAGGCAATAAAAACATCAACTCAAAATATCTTATATGATGAAGAAAATCCCTTATCGAGCAGAGGGAGATATGCTAAAATAGGGCAGGCAGCTCCCAGGTTGTACATTTAGTGGCTCGCCGACTTAATCAAGTATTCACATTCTTTCCATCCTTAAACTCTGCCATATTTCATGGATTTTCTCTCTCTGCAAGGAAGATTTCAGTTGCAGTCTCATGGGTCTTATTAAAACAAATTCTAGAAGAAAAAGATGGGTGTCCTTGTCCAGTGTCCTTTTTGTAGGAGGTGGGGGAAGGCACAACATCTTTTTCAGGAGCCTCCAGCATTATTCCCCATGTCTTTAATGACCAGAATTGCTCATGTTCTTAAGCTGAACACTGACAAGCAAGAAGAGATGGTCACAGCTGCCCAATAAAGCACAAGACCATGCGGAAGATATTGGACCACTGAACAAAAGGGATATTCTGTAAGTAAGAAAAGGTGGGCAGAGTATTTGTTGAGTGGGCACAACATTTAACAAGAGGGAGAAAAAGAAAACAGAGGATAAGCTTTTAAACAATATAAATTGACAATTCTGCTTGTAAAATATATATATATATTCATCTAGTATGTCTTGTGTATTAGGGTCAGGCAGCCTCTTTACTGACTTGGCCGTGATTCCAAACTTCTTTTCCTCTTACTATTAATGTATTTCGTTCTATATTGCCTTACTTTATTCTATATTGCTTTGGCTTATTACTTTAAATACATGCCTCATCTCACTGATTAGGGCATTATCTCCTTGTTCCTTCCCTTGTCTTTCCTGACTTTCTCTTTTACCCAGCCCCTTTCATTTATATCTCTCACTGGCCACTTGCCTATTTTGTTAGCTTAAGACTCTGATAGATCTTAAACCTCTGTATGTCTTTCTCCTTTCATATCTGTTTTCCCTGCGCTTAGCACCTGCCAAGTTCATTGAAGGTTCTCAAAGAAATGCTTGTTGAAAATTGCATGAGTGGAAGAGGCCAGATAGTGGCGCTGTGGAGCATCAAGCTTGATGGGACCTGCAGGACACAGTGCTCAAAGTGGCTGCCTATTTATGTTACTTACATCTACAGTGAATCCAAATTTTAATATTCGACGGTCTAGAAATTATCGTATAAATGTATCTTAATCTAAACCAGAACAGATTCTTTAGCACAAAATATATACATTCCTAGTGTGTTAGTTATCCTGGTTTATAATAGTCTGCAGAGAATATTTGTTCTTGTCACTGTTTAGTTTATTTCTATCTTTGTCTAAAAATGTATGTTAAATATAAGGACAGGATAAGTAAGTCATCTTTGTGATGTAGTGTAAAAGTGTTAAATCTCCTGGTCACCTAATCTGAGAAGCCAACATGTTTGCTCTGGGTTTGTAAAAGGTAAGGAGCTTCACTTACTCTGAAAATATTCATCAGTAATATATTTAATAAATAAATAGAATTAATAATATTGATGCAGGTTCAATTTGGGAGGTATAAAAACAGAGCTTTCCCTGTACAGGAAAGACTACACTTGGCTGGAGATAGAGGAAACAAACATTTCTGATTCACTTACTTACCTAGCAGCAGGATACAATCCAGTAATAGGTGTGTAGCACAGGTTTGCCTCCGAATCATACACCTTGAAGGTATTGAGAAGCATCACCCACGTGGGTGGGCATTTCCATCTGTAAACAACAAGGAAAGTGGCAGTTCTCACAGCCAACTTTGTTCCCTTGTTCCATCTCTCAAAACTTGCTCATCCTCAGGCCTTTCACACCAGTATGTGTATTGATGATCCTTTTAAATAATACCAGGATGTAGATACTAAGGGCAAGACAGCCTGAGTTAACATTTCTATATAAATAGAATGGAGACACAAGCAGTACTAGCAGACTATGTGTCTTAGTCCATTCCAGTTTCTATAACAAAATATCATAGCCTGGGTGGCTTATAAACAACAGAAATTCATTTCTCACAGTCTAGAGGCTGAGAAGACCAAGATCAAGGCACTGATAGATTCATTATCTGGTGAGGGCTTACTTTCTGGTTCATAGAAGGCATCTGTTTGCTGCATCCTGACTTGGACAGAAGAGGCAACCAAGCCCGGTTGGGCCTCTTCTATAAGGGCACTAATCCCATTGGTGAGGGCAGAGACCTCCTGACCTAATCACTTCTGAATGCCCCACATTAAGGGATCGAATTTCAATATATGAATTTTCAGGGAGGGTACAAACATTCAGACCATAGAACTATACCTTCAGTTTTGGTGCCCAAATCTTTCTAGTGAGGTTCTTAAAAATTAAAAATAAAGTTACTGACACATTGTGTTTCTATAACTTGATTCTCTCATCATCTCACTCCCCGATTCTGACACAATGACCAGTATAGAAAAAACATACAGAAAATTTGCTGCTATAACTTGGACATACAAGAAATCCAGGCTCAGGCAGTCTTAGGAATCAATATTTAAAATCTATTCTAAATTTCCCTTAAATAAGAGGTAATGGTTTCTGAATAAACGATTTTATAGAACATCTTTTCTTCTTATGTTTTACTGATACAACAACTTTGTACTAAAAGGGGGCAATAGGTTGATCATAGGTTAATTGTAGAATTGACATCATCCAAATGCTAAAATGCCAGAACACATTATTTACCAATTTATACAGGGGAAGTCAAAAATATTGTTTAGATTTATGCCTTCTTGCTTTTTAAGTACAAGCCAAGGATATTTGGTCATCTGGAGTTGATTTTCAAGACAATTTTATTATTATTTATTAAGTCATGGGTCAACCCAAGTCAAAACATTAGTTTAAAAAAGGTCTTATTTATGTTAATGATTATAAAAATCATTGAAATTTTTTAAGATTTTCAAAATCTCACCTAAAATAGACATATTTGGGCAATTAATTTTTAATTGAGAACTTCATGCAATTATGAAGGAACACTTATGAGAACCGTAGTTTTGCTAACTATAATATGATAACAATTTATTTAATTTTCCATTAAGGGGAGGAAAGTAATCCACATCTCACTGAGCTATATAAAGATGAATTGGGCAGTAAATGGGGAAGCAATTAAATGTTGTCTATTACATAGTTCATGCTCAAAAAATAAGTTAAAGAATATTTTTCCGGTTGCTCCTCTGTGGTAGGCAGCATAACTGCTCGCTCCTAGAGAAGTCCATGTTCTAATTCCCAACACTTGTCAATATGTCACCCTATGTGGCAAGACGGAATTTGTAGATGTGATTAAAGGAATCTTAGATGGGGAGATTATCCTGGATTATTCAAGTCGGGGCCCAGTGTAGTCTCAAGGGTCCTTATAAGAAAGAGGAAAGAGGATCAGCTCAGAAAAAGTCTGCGACTTGTGGTGACGAAGCAGGATCAAAGAGAAAAGATGCTGCCACTGACTTGGAAGATCCAGGAAGGAGTCATCAGCCAAAGAACACAGGCGGGTTTTAGAAAGGGGAGAAGGCAAGGACACAGTTTCTCTCCTAGATCCTTCCTGTCCACACTTTGATCTTGTATTTGAGCCCCATGAGACTCAATCTGGGATTTCTGACCACCGGAACTGTAAGATAGTAAATGTTGATTGCTCTAAACCGCTAACTGTGTGGTGCCGTGTTAGAGCTGCAATAGGAAACTAGCATAGTCCTCTGTGTCAATGTCCTAGAACTTCTAGGACAGTTTCTCAGTTCTTCCATGTTAGGTATGTTCTCTGCCTGTGAGACCATTACTAGGTTTATTTCGTTGCTTTTTCAGACAAAAAAAAGGGGGTGGGAAGATGGAGGGAAGGAGAAAGAGACTAAGGAAGGAAGGAAGAAATGAAAGAGCAAGGCAAAGAGGGAACAAGCCAGTTGGAGCATGGGCTATGATGAAAGGGCAACATAAGCTAATGAAACACTTTAGGGGAGAAAAGGAAACTGCAGAAGCTTTAGTGCCACCAGGAAGAAAGATGAATTTCAGTACAAATAGCTACTCCATTGTCAAGTGTAATCAAGCCTTCAGTTGTTTAAATAACATCCAGCACTGCTTTAAGAAAAAAAAACGAGAGAAATAAATTACCTGTGTTCTTATTCTTCTGAGAAAACGGTGATGGCAAGAACCATTCAGTCATTTCCAAGAAGTAACAAGCATTCTTCTATTAATAGTAAGAAGGTGGAAGGTCATACTTTTGTGTTCCAAAGAAGCTCTAGCAGTGTTGAATATCACTGAATTCTTAAACTGTGCTCTTAATCTTTCAATATATTTTTGTCCTGGAAGGAATAATCCAATCCTGCTGAGTGTCTGGGAATTAAAGTTGATTTAGGAAACACTGACAGTAATAAAGTACGTTCTTTGAACAATCAAAGAGAAACCCCATGGCTGAAGGGCTTCTTTCACCAGCCTCAGTTCAGGACAATTGGTCGGGCAACCCGTCCACCAGGAGGCAACCTTTAGACACCTTCTCTGCCTGGGGAGCCCAGACTTGCTTAGAATTAAAGTGGGTCACAGCCTACAAATAACTTCCATTTCTCAAGAAATAATCATGTGTCTGTCATCTCCTTGCTGACTGATTTTATTTGATGCTTGATTTTGCTTTCTTTTAAAATGTAGATCCCTTGGAAAAGAGGTAAACAGGTAATTTACTATGCATGAGCTTCCTTAGTTTTTTACTCTTTTCTGATAAGCAGGTTTTTAGAGCGAGAAATTGGAAAAGCTGGGCTCTATGTAGAGACACAAAATGACTGGAAGATAAACATGTTTTAAGACCCTGGAAAAAGGAAGCTGGAGTCATAGAAGCCAAACCCTTTCTTCCCTATCTGCAGCTTAAGGCAGAAATGTACTGATAAAAATGAAAGAATCGTAGGGGATTTTGTTTTTAAGAGCCAAGGCTAAGCCAACTTCACTTCCTCTGTGCTGAACTATTGCCCATTCCTACAAAGAGTTGAGCTTTGGAGGACCCTGATCTCTGAATTAGTTTACCCTTTCACTTGTAACTTGCTCTGTTATCCTCCAGCACATAACCACCAGGGTGACAGTAGACACCCTTCGTTCCCTGTTAAGAGAGGCTTTTTTGCAGCTGAATTGCACTTTCTCTTGTCTGCCTGATTCCCAGGGCTGACATCACACTGCCTTATTATATATTTTTTATACTCTGGAAAACTTACAGTGTGTTTGGCTATGTACAAACACATTTAAAGAAAGTGAAGGACATTTCATTGTCTTTGTTTGGTCTCTAAATCTACAACTGCTCTCTGGGATCCCTTAGCTATTGCTTTGTAACAAGCCAATCAAATTCCAGTGGATTACAACCAAAAGCATCTTTTATTGCTCTTGGGTCTCCAGGTTAGCTCGGCAGTCCTTCTGGTCTCAGCTTGGCTCAGGCACACAGCCACAGGTGGGGAAAAAGTAGCTCTGCTGACCTTCGCTGGTCTTTTGCACATTCCACAGAATCATCTGGCTGCAGGCAAGTCTAGGATGGCCTCAGCTGGGATAACTGGGATCTCTTTACCTGGTCTCTCACTCCATCAGGCTAGCCTGGGTTTGCTCACCAGGCGGTGATAAAGTTCCCAGAGACACCATGGAAACACATACAGCCTCTGAGGTCTAGCTCCGACCTGGCACGTCATTACTTTCACTGCATCCTATTGGCCAAAACATGTCCCAAAGTTACTCTGAAGCAGGGGAGGGTAACTTATCTCTTAAAGTGAGGAATTGCTAAGGGTCCCTGAGGGAAAGAGGAAGTACAGGGAATACTTTTAAAACCAACTGACACATCTTTCTGTTTGGAAAAACTAGCCTATGCCCTGTCGCTGCTTTGACAAAGAACATTATCATGAGCTAGCCTCTGGTTTTGAGTACTGGATTTGGTTCAATGGTCTTGACAATCCACATGTAAATCTTTGAAAACATAATCTACCACTGTTCTGATCTTCCCCCAAATATAGTGGGACCGCTTCCCTGTATAGACAAAATAATAAAGGAAATCTAATGTACGGATTCTGATTCTTCAATTCATCAGAATATACCATTGCTTTTGCAGTACCTTTTAATTAAAACAGGTTAAAAAACAACAACAAAAACCTAACGAACAAAACTTCTGATTCCTCTTTAAATTGGGAAAGAAGTACTCTCCTTGTTTGCTTTCAACAACAAGCTTTCTGCTAGCATTACTTATTTTGAAGGTTCTTGCATCGTAGTCTATTCTGGATGGGGAAGTTTTCTTACCTCATATGTAAGTATAATTAAACTGCTTCAGTTATTCATAATAAGACAAGAAAATTTTCCAGGAAGAACCCTGGGTGATTCTTCTTCCCCTTAGGGCCAAGAAAGGTTGTTTAGTACCTAGAATATTCTCTGGAACTCAACAACGTCTTCATCTTTCAGACTGAAACTTCCATTGTTTCTTTTGAACACGTGTGAGCTTTCTTCTCAAAGATCTCAGGACTGCACTCTCCATTTGATATTTCAGAGTATCTTCTAATAAGAACATCAGACTGATCTTTTGGCCGCCGATTTCTCTCCCTAGCGTCTGTAGGCTCTCTGTGGCTCTCAGTGTACTTTTTCACGTGCACAATTTCTAAAGGAGCAAACAACTTTACATAATGCTCCCACATTCAGTTCTCCAGGTATTTGCCATTTATCTTTCAGGAGAAAATTGACTTCTTTCAGTGTGGCCCTTCCAGGCTGCACAACAAGACATTTTTATGTAATAATGAGATAAAAAATCTCACCTAAGGGATACACAAGTAATTCATAAAGCCACTCTTTGTTCTCTCGGCTTTCCATATTTTCTTTAAACACTTTTAGTTATTAAAGTCTCATTTTCAAATATTTATGTAAAAAAAACTGCTTGGAAAAAGCTTAGTGTAATTACAATGCATTCTTATTAATAGCTTGTAAAGGGCCATTGTCACCTCTGGGCTTTTCTTTAGTGTCAATTAATTATGGATACACTAGGCAGAAAGATTCAGTTAACCAATGAGGATATTTTTGATAAAGTCTTTTCATCATACAAAAGATCTCTTCTGAATTTCCCATAAATGGTAAAGGTGCTCTTTCTTTTTTAAGAGGCAACCACTCTTTACTGTACTGTCTACACAATAAGAAGCAGCTACCATCCACGTAAGGGTTCCTTGCCACCCTCCCACTCTGATTCATTCTCCAAAACTTTAATTTTTCAACAGATAAAGCACTGAAGCTATTCTAGCCAGAGGCACACACATTCCTCAATTTAAATGCTATCTTGAATCCCTGCTTGCTTTTCTATCCTGGGGAAGAAGCCTGAACAATCTTCATTTCTTTTTGTTGGGCTACTACCTAGAAATACTCATATAGCATTGTTTCCACTGGGCCTGACTTCCTGTTCCAGTATTAAGTCTCTCTCTCATCATTATGGCTGACCATTTTGGAGCTCTCACTACGTGCCAGGGAGGAAAGTTGAATTGGATCTCTGAGTATGTGGCTGCTTGAGGGCTTTGCGTAGGGGCGAGATGTTGAGAAACCAGTCCCAAGTGGAGGACAGCCACTCTTTCACAGCTGCCTTTTTTTCCTGCCAAACAGTCCTTTTCATTTCTCTGGGAAAAAGCTGTTCGTTACTATGGTTATTTTTGTTATGGTGCCGGGAGATGTAAAAGCTTAGCTGTCTGCAGTTCTGCATGGGATGCCGGGAGGGTAGGAGAACAGCTCCTCAGGGTGCGGACTTCCTATTAATTTTCTTCACACTCCTGAAGTCTAGACCTTTCCCACGTGCTGCCAGGTAGGCCAGCTGCCTCCTGTACTGAAGTTTTATCTCAGGAATTCTAGGCCACCAACTTTCTACATTTCGCTTCAACAACATTCTCCCATCTACTTTCTTTCAAACAGAGTTTTAGCTTTCTTTCTCTGCTGATTCCTTCACCAATCCCCCACAGCCAATACACATTCTCCTTTGCAATTGTGGATTTATACCTTCTTATTCTGTTTTCCTAAAATTTTAAACGGACCTCAAGAGAGGGTAGCGTTGCACCACTTAGCAAATAAAAACTACAGAACACTCAGTTAAATTTTAGTTTCAGATAAACAACAATTGTTTTTAAAAAAAAAAAAAAGAATGAGTATGTCTCATGAAGTATTGGGCATATACTTATATTGAAAATAATTATTTAGTTGAAATCAAATGTGACTGGATATCTTAGAGTTTATATGACAACCTTCTGATGTGAGCCTCACCTGCGTGAACATTCAGGCTGCTCTCCTTAAGTAGAACCTTGTCTTGGATTTATGACACATCCTTACATCTCTCTAGCAGTCCTGAACACCGAGAATATATGAGAATAGGCTCGAGGTAATTTCAACTTCCTTATAATCTTTTTGTTTCAGTGGTAGCTCTTCAGCCATATTCTTTATCACCTTGTTAGAGTAAAATATAACATGTGGTTGTTCTAAATGACCTTTCTGCAGCCTTTTTCTGAGACAGTAATAACCTCAAGGCTAAAATCCACGAGCTTATAGAATCATATTTATTAATGTTTATACAGAGCCCGTTTTAAAGTTCAGCTTCAGTAGAAACAATCCTTTCATAGTTCAGGTAATTTTTTCCAGAGGGACAAAACAGGGACATCATTTCTTTTGCACTTGTCTTAATTACTCTTTATCATTTTCATTGTAGCTCATCAAGCCTTCTTCACTGGAGCAAGCAGAAAGACAGCATAGTTTTATATGCAGATGGCCTGGTTTTATTGTCATGAAACAGAATGGACTTAGTTGACAACTAGCTGTGTTATTTAATTACTACCAGGGAAAAATAAAAGACAACCAAGCATTCCAAAAACAGCTTCATTATTTTGGGTGCCCCACATCATTTATGCAACTTGTATGCCTACCTTAAACAATTCATTCATTCTTTCATTTATTCATTGGGTTAAACTTTTAGCCTTTTTAATTCAGAGGGACACGTTAAATTTACATTGCTTATTGTTTGACAAGCTCTACTGTTGAATGTGTTTTGATTTTTGGTTTTTGTTTGTTTTGTTGTCACTGCTTTTTAACAACGTAAGGTAGTCATCATTTGGACACATTGATTTTATGATTTTTCTGGAGTGAAGTTATTGCCGCAGGCACTATAGTGATGAGGATGGCGGGGTCTTGCTTGGTCATTGGTTTGTTTGTTAAAATGGAGCTGAAAGTAATTCTGGGTGATGAGTTTGACTCTGTTCCCAAGTTCCTGGGATCCCTGCTGTGGGAGCAGGGTGACTTTTGTCTGCAATCAGCAGACAAAACAGACTTTTGTCTGCTCCACTCAGCAGAGGTCAGCATGGGATCCCTGCATTTCAGGTTCTTATAGGAGAATGGGATGTAAAACTTGTCAACACTTAATGTTTTGCCAAACATGGCAAGAGAAACACTATGGATGAACATATACCAAGCAGATATGCCATCCGTCTATTCCTTTATGCTTCAAAACTCCATCTGTTGTGCAAACCAGAACAGGAAGGAACTTGTAACTTATCTGAGTCATTTTGTATTTTCCACCTTAAGTTGCCATCCCCTACTCCAGACCACTTTTTTCGCATGCAAATAACTCCCAAAGAAATAAACTTATGCAAATCATGGCTTTTCCACCAAGATGTTGTAGTGGATGTGGTATACTTCATTACCCAATGTCTTCTTTTTATAAGATTCCTCTCAGATCCTAATACCAAGAATAAATATGTTTCTTCTTGGAAATCGATTTCTTTTTATCTTCTGAATACTGTGACTCATGACATGATTGTACCTCTTCAATGGCTGCTGGAAAGCTGAGAGCAAAATGTGTAGATTTTATAGCTCAGAGTTAAAATCATTTGTAGCCTTTAGTGTAGAATCCAAGGCATCCTTTTTTCCTTTGGCACTAATCTTATCCTGGTTTTAGTATATTTTTCTCTATTTTATTCTGATTTTCCTACCCATTTCTAATGTTTTTATTTTCAAGGTACCAAGGTTAAAGAAATTATATATAAAACACTTTAAAAATATGAGCCATCAATAAAAAGAATTTATGTTACAAAAGTTAAAAATATCAATAGCAAAAAAAGTTTTTATTTTGTATCTCTCTTGATCTACATATATGTGTGCATGTGTATACACAAATATGCATATAATTTAAATTGTCTTATACATATTTTTGTAAAGTTTTTCAGACTTAAAATTCAATCACATTTTTATATATGGCTATATGGCATTCATTATATTTTATGAATGTGTTATAATTTATTTAAACAGTCTCTTATATTGTTGGACATTTGAATCTTTTCCAGATTTTTACTTTTAAAAACAACTGTGTCAAACTCCCTTCATAACAACTCTTTGGGCACTTTATCCATGAATACAGTACAATCGTTCTTAGACATGACTGTGCATTAAAATTTTTCTACCTAATAATCTCTTTTCATCCTTTCAGACCAAATTTAAATTTTACCTTTTTCAGAGAAAATTTCTAGGGAAGCCAGCCTATCACTTATCCTAGAGAGAATTATTATAGTTTTCAGTATGTTCCCATAGATTTTTTTTATGTATCCTTGAGAGATGCTAAACTATTTTAATGTCTCTGTTTCAATAACCAAGTATTGTACTAAAAATGCTTTGTAACTAAGAATGTGCATCAAAATACTACACTTGTGATTTTAGAATATACACTCTAAGTTCTACTTTCCTTGAGAGAATGAAGTTCCTGATCTGACAATAAGAAAAAGCTGGATAATTGGCTAAATTGTAACTATTATTTTTAGGTCATCAGACTGCCGAGGTCCCATTGCAACCAAACGAACTCAATTCCAAAGAGTAGCAAACCATTTCAAGGTAATATGTGCACATGGTCTGCTTCACGTTTGCAAGAGGGGACAACTATAGAACCAGTAAGAAGAAATTGGCTACAATTTCAAGAAATTCCTAAATGCCAAATGTGGGCTAGTGTTTCCCTTTGGTGTAGCTAGGGGCTACAGGTAACACAGGAGTTCATCTCTATTTGTAAGCTTTGATCAAAGGCTTCCATCAAGTGCTCAAGGTTGAGGCAAAGCAGGAAAGAACCCCCTCAGTGACACAGGTGTGCCGGAGGTGACTGGCGGCCACTGGAGGACAGACATAATGCACTGGTTCCTTCTCCAGACCCTTCTCTCACAGGAAAAGGCACAAAACACTCCTGTCCTCAGGGCTCAGACAAAGATCCATTGCTTCTGTGCAAGGGGTAGAAGTAAGAACTTCTAGAAGACAAGAGACCCCTGTAGGACCAGGATCTTCTGAGGAATACAAAGCTAAGTTCTGTTAAATTTGGGGAGGGTACAGGGAAGTTTCTCTTGCCCCAAACCTAGCATAGATACAAGAAAGAGTTTGACTGCCATGGGAGAAGGAGCAAGAAAAGTTAAATAAAAAGACTTCCAAGGCCCAGGTGGACAAGGAGAACCAAGAATTCTGTTCCCACTGCCAGGCTAGCACCAGATAACAAGTGACAGTATATAGTCTGTCACTGCACAAGGGGCAAGAGCACAGAGAGAGCCCCTGTGTGGTATAGACACACAGGGACTTCTGAAAGCTCAGAGAGAATGTGAACTCTGAGAAAAACCCTCTGGCACACTGGATCATAATTTAAGCAGAAGAAACAGTAGCCCACGGCAAGAAGACTATGAAGTCCGTGGGGCACTGAAGGCAATGAGAGAATTCATGAATAGACTAGCTCAACTCCTGCATAGACTGACTCCAACTCTCCCTCCCATCTGCACACACACACACACACACACACACACACGCCCACACCCTCCACCCTGACTGAAAGGCACACACCCAAGCCTTTTCCCAGGCATATGTACTATTTGCCTTGGTCTCTGCTGGTATTCTACACACAAAATTTGGTACTAGATAAAAGATTAGAACACAAAAAAGCAAGTCAAAAAAATCAGACTCAGAGGTATTGGAACTATTAGACAGGAAATGTAACTACGATAATTATGTTAAGGAATCTAGTAGAAAAGTAGACACAAAATGCATAAACATTGGGAAAATTTTAGCATAGAGATAACAGTCACATGAAAATGCTAGAAACAAAATACATACTATTCAAGATGAAGGATTTCTTTGATGGGTTCTTCAGCCAATTAGATACCACTGAGGGGAGAAGAGGTAAATTTGAAGATAGGTCAATAGAAACCAACCAAACTGAAATACAGTGAGAAAAAAAAAAGCAGAAGAAAAATACAGAGATATTAGAACCAAAAGAATATTTAAAGAAATAATGTCCAAAGGGTTTCTAAAATTAAACAGGCACAAACTACAGATCCATGAATTTTAAAGAAAACTTAGAATAAATACTAAATAAATCAAACTTAGACACATAATCCTTAAGCTGCTGAAAACCAGAGATAAAGGGAAAATTTTGAGGTCATCAGAGAAGAGGAAACATTACATACAGACAAACAATGATACAAATTAATTCAAACTTCCTTTTGGAAACCACAGGTATTGGTTTCCTGGGGCCTTAACAGATTGCCACCACAAACTTTGTAACTTAACAAGAGAAATTTCTTTTCTTACAGTTCTAGGGGCTAAAAGTCTGAGATCAAGATGTCAGCAGGGTCAGGCCCCCGCCCTCAGAAGGTTATAGGAACAATCTTTCCTGCTGCTTCCAACTTCTGGCGGTTGCTGCAATCCTTGGCGTTACTTGGCTAGCAGCTGCATCGCTCTGTCTTCACCCAGCCACCTTCCCTCTGTGAGCTTGCCTGTCTCCAACTCTCCCTCTCCTTATAAAGACACCAGTCACTGGATTAGGGGTCACTGTCACCAGGTGTGATTTTATTTTAACTTGAGTACATCTGCAAAGGCCCTATTTCTAAATAAGGTTTCATTCATAGGAAGGTTTAGGACTTCCACATATCTTTTTGGGAGACACAGTTCCCCCAACTGTGACACAGTTTCAATCCACAACAGATGTCCAAGAAGATTTTAATTAAATGAATTTGTAATCCACATTCAGATATTGGGGGATATTAATTTGTTAAATCCCTACATTTTGTTTAATTGGTTATGTAAGTATTAAAAATATATGCGTATTTAACAGAATGTAGTTGTTTAGTGTATAAAATTAATTTCTTTGTTGAATATACTTATATGTACATAAATATTCATTAAACCAAACAAAACTAAATAAAAAGTACACGAGATTTCTGTTAATGAATTAATGGTGGAAAGAAAAACTTTCAGAGAAAAATATCACCTTTGCTGTTATTTGGAATGCAAATAATTGAAGTCAATCAATCCCAACTTTTAGAATATTTATATTCTGTTTCTGTTTTATTATTATCTCATTGAATCACATCTGGAACTCTAAATTTTCAGTTCTGAAGATTGTTCTTTTTTTTTTTTAATTTGCTGTTTGAAATGCTGTGTGTGTATGTGTGTGCATGTGGTTGTTGGTTATGTAAGAAATGACTTGAAGGATGAGCTGTAGATATATAAAGCATGCATTGGTGAATCGATCCTTGGGGCTAGGCTTACGAGTAGCTAGTATGACATTTGAAAAATGACCGTAATGAAGAATTTTTTTTTCTAAGTCCTATAGTTATATAGGACTATAGATGACAGCTGTAGCTGTGATGCTACAGCCCAAGGTGATGGTGTCTTCACTTCAATGCCATCTTTTGTCCCAGAGGTAATTTTTGCTTTAGTTACCCCAACCGACCTTGGAATAGACTCAGTGATGTTTTATTCATGAAAGTAGATCTTGTGAATACAGCTCCCAATACACCAGAGAGACAAAAATATCACTAAGATTGCACCTAAACTGATCTGTAGTTACGTAACAAATTGACACACAAATTAAATTTTCACTGCTAATGCCTGCTTAACTCTGTAATTATACTTCTGTTTGGAATTCTACTAAAGTCATTAGTTCAGATTTGCTCATCAAAGATCACTGAAAATTGCAAAGTATAGCAACTTCTGTTCTTAAACCATATGTGTCGCACTTGGAGAAGATTTCAGAGTTAAATCCATAACTGTTTGGGTTTTTTCTTTATGTTTTATTGAATTTGATCAGCTGCTAGAATTTTTTTTTTTTCTTGAGAATTTATTTATCCCACTGTGGACCCATCTGGACGTCCTACTCTGCTGCCCCTTTCCTTTGCTCTTTATTGAGAAGTCATCCTTGTGGTGAATAACTTTCTGTTTTCCATTTGATTGATCTTTAAGGTGGTGGGGGAGTCCTCACAGAAACAGTGGTTAGAAAAATCACACCCTTTCATCTTTGGTTTTGTCTTCTAAAAGAAAGAAGAATTGAGCTATTTTACCAACTGTTGGGAGCTGTTCAAATTTCCTCTGGGGAGAAAAACCAG